>JAZGTJ010000692.1:48575-85599 GCA_036877575.1 Botia almorhae | reverse complement strand
TGTCATGTGACGGAGGTGACGGCTATATATATGCGTCGTTGCGTGCTGATTGGTTGGATTACATGACCGTGCTCCTCCCGAACTTAGTTATTAAAACTTCATTAAAATAAATAAATATGAAAATAATAACAGAGGTTGGAAAAGAGTGACATAAAATAAAAGGGTGCGGACTGTGTGATAAAGCATTGTATGTTTTTGATGGAAGTTTGATTTTGTTATCCAAATATTCAGCGTACAAGTCAATCTCTAAAACCACTGCTCAGCCAGGATGGGATCACAGAAATGGCAACCTTCACTGGAAACCTCACTCACAACAATGTAATAACTACACTGGACTCTGGAGTCTACTGGACTCAGACCAGACTGATCAGACAGTAAAATGTAGTACATAACATTCAAAGTATTAAATATGTGTGAATTACAATGTTGCTGTCCTGCTCTTTTTTCTGTACTCCTCTCTTCTCATCTTCTCTGGTTCTCCACTCACCCAGTGTTTCTTGTGCTCTGTCCTGGATCATCTTTCATCTTTCTTTCAGGTGTCATCTTTCACTCCAGTCATCCTCCTGTACTTTTTAATGTTGTTCCTCATTTTCAAGTGACTTGGATTGGCCACAAGGGATGTGTGAGCAACTGAAGCTGCTTTCTTCAGTTTATCCAACTGTGTGAGAAGAGCCTTTAATAGAAGACGTTTCAAAATCAATCGTTTTATCATTTTATTTGTACGCTGTTATAATCTTCTGGATGTATGCACAGTCATTATTTTTGTCATGCACTCCCATCCACACGAGGCCAGTGTTGTTATTAACACGAGGTCAAAATTTCCGCTTTCTCATTTTGACAACTGTCATGGCTCTTATTCTACCGTATTCTACCTAAAAATATAAACCTTCTTGGGATATTATCTCTACATGATAATAGCGTGCGAAAATAAACGAGTTGTTCACCCAATAGTTATATAAACCATATAAAAAGTTAATGAAGACTGCTTGGATAGACTTGCAATCTCGTGTTTTTGTAAGTCAAACATTGAACTGAACAAGGTGAGTGAAAATTATGCGTGCATTTTCGGTCCATGACGGTAAAACACTTGCAACTGCGATGCGTGTTTGGGCGAATGTGTGCAGCGCCCCTGGCCTCGAATGAAACACACTGGATCATCAGCAGCTTTTCATTGAGGGGAAACAGAGAGAAAGAAGGAGGCTGTCAGAGACTTAAGCGGACTGTATTTTAGGAGCAGGTGATCGCAGACCGGGGGCCAGAAGATCCCAGACAGGCAGGCGTGTGTAGGCAAGCAGGCAGATCGTGTTTAACTAGAGATGACGGAGGTTAGCGAGATTTTGATGTCGGTTCTGTCTACAATTCGGGTACCGAGGCCCGGAGATCGTGTTCACAAAGACGAGTGCGCCTTCTCATTTTCCAGCCCGGTGAGGTGCCAGAAGCGGCATGGACAGACTGCACAGTCATCACGCACTGCCTGCTTTGGCGATTTTGTTTGCTTATTTACATTAGGTTATTGTTTTGCTTTCGTCATGTAAATGTGGCATGCCGGGATGAGTGCTAATTAGCGCTCGTTCAATGTACAAGTTTATTCCAGTCATTATCACGCGAGTCATTATAATCATACTTGCTATACTTGCTTGCACATCTTTACTCGTCATCTTGATGAGGCGCATTTGTTTTTATGTATAAATTAAATAATCAATTAAGTACATGTACTGGTTTGTTAGCCTTGAGCTAGTTATCACGCTAACTTGAGCTAGTAACTTGAAAAGTTTATTTTATAATTTGCAGGTAATCTTTTTGTAGCGTGCGCGTGAGTGTGGTACTTTGCAGTGTGCGTGTGACAAGAACGCTCTTCAAGCGCGTTTTGCTGACAGTGTTTTGTTAAATTATTTTTGCTCTTTCCAGGAGAGTGAGGGAGGGTTGTATGTCTGCATGAACACCTTTCTCGGCTTTGGAAGCAAGTATGTAGACCGACACCACGCCAAAACCGGTCAGAGGGCTTATTTGCACATCACCCGGACTCGCAAAACGCAGGTAAGTACAGACATATCACACATTATCGTGTGCATTTATTTTTATTAATTATTTTTTATTATGACTGGATAAAGTACAGGTTCACGTATCCTTAATTACAGTCTAGCCATTTACAACGATTAGTTTATCATTTCATTGTTTTCAGTTAAGTTGGGAAGTTTAACCGGTAGAAAATAGGCTAACCTTGTCTGTTTTACAGAAGGAGGATGATGCCAATTCTGGATCAGGTGATCCTCCGAAAAAGAAGCCCACAAGACTAGCCATAGGTAGGCCTCTATATTCCTTTAACCCTCTAATAAAGCCTTCTGCTTTGTGTCATTGAGGGACAGGTATGTAGAATTGTGTACAGTTATTACAGATAGCACAGGAACTGTTCACACTTATGTTCTTTTATCTGCTTTGCTTCCAGTTTATATTTTAGGAAACAGGAGTCCATAAAGCTTTGCATCTGTTTTTATGCATTTTTACCTAAAGTCATATTTCCTTTACAAACTATTTTTTTCCTCAGGGATTGAGGGAGGGTTTGATGTCGAGCAAGAGCAGTATGAGGAGGAGGTCAAGGTGATTCTCTTACCAGATCGACAGGAAGTGACATTAGAGGATCTAGCTTCCATGCCAGAAGTTGTTAGGGAGCGGGTGAGTCAAACGTTCACATCAAACGGGTGTTTGGATCATTATTCAGCATAGGCTAAAATGTAAGCAAGAGATGTTGATTGTCTGTGCTGTGTGCATGCACAGGTGTCTCTGTCGATTGCAGGGCTGCAGGCAGCAGATTCAGTGTCACACGCACTGCAGGTGCAGCAGTGGGATGGAGAAGTACGCCAGGAGTCAAAACATGCAGCTGAACTTAAACAACTCGACAATGGACTCAAAATCCCTCCCAGGTAAACAAACGTGTCCATGTTTGGTAGATACACATTTACATGTATACATTGAAGGTATACATTTTATAAATCCATTTATAAATCCATTGTAATCAAACCCACAACCTATGTGCTGTTGACGCAGTGCTCTGCTACAGGAACTCACATTCGCATCTGGCAATGCTTTAAAGAAGATACTTGTGAGGGTATGTAAAGGTTTGCATTCAGATGTTCTCTCTCTCTCAGTGGTTGGAGGTGTGAGGTCTGTGACTTGCAGGAGAACCTGTGGATGAATCTGTCAGATGGGAAGGTTCTCTGTGGGCGGAGATATTTTGATGGCACAGGGGGAAATAACCATGCCCTCCTGCATTACCAGCAGACCGGATATCCTCTGGCTGTCAAACTTGGCACAATAACACCTGATGGAGCCGGTAAGACTTGACAGTATTTCAGAGTTAAATCAAATTAACTTTAAAGTCAGTAAAGTTCATCATATATGACACTGTTACGTGTATGTCTTTGCAGATGTCTACTCGTATGATGAAGATGATATGGTGTTAGATTCAAAGCTTCCAGAACACCTTGCTCACTTTGGCATTGATATGATGACTATGGAGAAGGTACTAAAATGCAGTTTCATCACATGCTGTGAATGTGCAAATAATACATCTGGCTTTCTGGAGGAAAATACAGGTGCAGAGGTTCAAGTTTCTCATTGTTCAGTTTTTATGTTTCTGTGGTCATGGTTTTGATTCAGTTTAGAAAAATCTTGGTATTGCTTTTTTTTGGATAGCAGTAGTATTTAAACAATGGAATCAGCTGATCCCAGTTAAAATTACAGTAATTTCCAGGGATACAGAGATGACTGCAATTTCTGATAAACACAGAACAAAATAAACACAAGTCATTCATATTTAATGTTTAAATATGTTTCACCTTAGAACAACATTCTTAAAGTGTGCTTCTCCACCTGTTTTAGACAGAGCGAACCATGACTGAGCTGGAGATCGCAGTTAACCAGCGTGTGGGAGAATGGGAGGTGATTCAGGAATCAGGCACAACTCTGAAGCCTTTGTGGGGCCCAGGGCTCACTGGTATGAAGAACCTGGGAAACAGCTGCTACCTCAACTCTGTCATGCAAGTGCTCTTCACCATCCCAGACTTCCAGACCAAGTCAGTGCCTCTCAGATTGTCTGTTTGACTGTTTATAGTGTTTATTTTTACTTTGTTGTTAGTATTTCATAAAACAAGAAAATATAACAACTTACTATAACATGCTTATTTATTTGTCCAATTTTTATGTATTAACCATGAACTCGAGTCTGTGTTGTAATAATGCATTATGTTCCTAAATGCATTTTTCCTGCTCTTGCTCTCTGAACGCACAGATACGTTTCCAACATTGACAGGATTTTTGATGAGGCGCCGAGTGACCCCACCCAGGATTTTAAGATCCAAGTGTAAGTACCTGCCCTACCGTTACCTCCCAGCAGAGGTCGCTAAGAGTCACAGAGTCTCTGAGCTGAATGAGTTCTTTATGATGCCTGCAAAGAGGAAACGAACACAAATATGCTTTGATTAAATTAAAGTGCTTGAAAGTTGTTGCTCTGCTACTTAATAAACATTTATAAAGTATCCAAATGTCATCTCGCTGCTTCTTTCCACTTCTAAATATCAGAGCAAAGCTGGGCTACGGTCTTCTGTCAGGAGAATACTCAAAACCTGCCCCTGACCCTGGAGATGACCCCAATGCCTCCACAGAATCCAAGGTACACTTGCACTTTATTTCAAGTTATTGATAACAGAGTTCTTCCCCTAAAGCCCTTTATACAATTGTTTAAGAAATGTATTTGCTAGCAATATTTGTTTGTACAGGGTGACCAGGTTGGCATAGCCCCTCGTATGTTTAAAGCTCTGGTTGGACGAGGCCACCCTGAGTTCTCCACCAATCGGCAACAGGATGCTCAAGAGTTTCTTCTTCACTTTATAAATATGGTGGAGGTAATAATGATGACTGCTGTCTTTGTTAGTTCTACTTTCTTGTACATTCACTCATGTCAGCATTTCTTGTTTTCCAGAGGAACTGTCGGTCTGGCATTAATCCCTCAGAGGCTTTCCGCTTCCTAGTGGAGGAAAAGATTGTATGCCAGCAGTCGCAAAAGGCTAAATATACCCAGCGAGTGGACTACATTGTCCAGCTGCCTGTTCCTATGGACCAGGCAACAAATATGGGTTAGACACCTATTGTCGTGTAATTTATACTGAAAACCTATTGGAAAGATGATCAGGGAATAATGTTACACAATGGTTCTTTTATCCCTATTTTGTACATTCTACTTTATTCTTCCTCTCATATGTCACTTGTCTTCTGGTTGATCAGAAGAGCTGCAAGAAGCAGAGCGGCGTCGTGAGGAGGCGGAGTCAACTGGAGCCCCTCCCCCTTCAGCAATTCGTGCTCAGATTCCATTTGCTGCCTGTTTGGCTGCTCTCAGCGAACCAGAAACACTCACAGATTTTTGGAGCTCTGCAGTGCAGGCTAAAACCACTGCCACAAAGTGAGTGTGTTAACGCTTAAGGGTTTTAAAATTTATTGTGTTTCTTTGTGTATTTAGTTTTGGTCAAAGGTAGCAATTGTAACGTTAGCAGTATTAGTGGGTACTGCTTGTCATTATTTATATTTCTGATTGTCTGTATTTTTAGGACCACTCGCTTTGCTTCATATCCTGACCACCTTGTCATCCAGATTAAGAAATTCACCTTTGGCTTGGACTGGGTCCCTAAGAAACTGGGTGTGGTACATTTATAATTGGCTTGACACCTACAGTCTTTAGTACTTTTTCATTAGTGAAAGTGACTAAGTTGAAATGCTAATGTGCTTAAAGAGCTTGCCGTTATTGATTGATAATTCTACATGATAATTTGTCAGATGTGAGCATCGATGTTCCCGACACTTTGGATCTGAGCGCGCTCCGTGCCATGGGACAGCAGCCAGGGGAGGAGCTTCTGCCAGAAGTTGCCCCACCTCCTCTTATGACCCCGGATGTGGAGGTTAAAGGTATCCTGGGTTCCCACGGCAACGAGGAGGATGACTCTCTCTACTCCCCACTGCTGTGTCAGTCTGTCTTTTCTCCTCTTTCCTGTAACTTCGTTATTTTCATCTGTCTTTTGAGCTTTTATCATCCTTTCCTTTTCCTTTGCTTGCTTCTTGTTTACCTTCTCTTTTTTATTTAACTCAAGCTTTTACTTTAGTTCAAACTCTAATTAAAAAACTAATTAATTTGAATTAATTATTAATTAATATTGAACTAATTATTAATTAATATTGAATTAATTATTATTTAATTAATTAAAAACATTTCACACATTAGGAAATAATTGGTATTTTTGACAAGCTTGTTAAAATGATGTATACTCGCGTGAGGTAAAGAATTCAGTTGGAACATACAGTAGACGACTTGCCCATTAGAATAAAAGCTTTTAGAAATGAAGTCCTCGAAAAGCACTTATTTGTTTGGTGTGGTGTTTGCCCATTAACATTTTGCCATACAGTATTTATAGAAATCTGAAATGCAGGGATGTGTATAGACCCCTCTCTTTGTTTGTATATCTCTCAGCTCCAGTGTTGGATGACTCCACAGTGTCACAGCTGTGTGAGATGGGTTTTCCACTGGAAGCTTGCCGGAAGGCTGTGTATTACACAGGCAACACTGGCATTGATGCTGCTATGAACTGGGTGATGGGACACATGGAAGACCCTGGTAAATACATGCATCAAAGTGTGTGAGCTGTGAACAGGATTTCCTAACTTTCCAATAACTTCTCTTTGCTGGTGATTTGCTGCAGATTTCTCTGCACCTTTAGTCTTGCCTGGCTCTAGTTCTGCTCCTGGCACGACACCCACAGAGAGCCTACCTGAGGAGCACCTAGCAACCATTGTTTCTATGGGGTTCAGTCGAGACCAAGCAACTCGTGCTCTCAGAGCTACAGTAAGAGATAACTGTCTTTGTTAATCAAAGCAAAACAAAACATTATTTGGGAGTAAAACTAAATATGTAAATATTTAATATTAATTATGAAATAAATATTATTCTTTGGTAGAACAATGTTCTGGAGCGTGCTGTGGACTGGATCTTCTCTCATCTGGATGATTTGGAGTCCATGGATGTGTCTGAAGGTGGACGTTCAGAGGGAGGAAGTGAAGCCAGTCGGGAGCCGCCTCCAGGACCACGTGTTCGTGACGGACCAGGAAGTAAGTGTGTTTGTGTGGCATTATCAAAGAGCACAGTACAGCTTAACATTGTTAACATCTGTTCCATCCTGTCCTAGTTTATGATTCTAATATTTCTCATTCATTCATCCTAAAGAGTATGAGCTCTTCGCATTCATCAGTCACATGGGAACAAGCACCATGTGTGGTCATTATGTCTGTCATATCAAGAAGGACCAACAGTGAGTAAAGTTTACCCTCGACAAAAGCTTTGCTTTCCCTTTCGGTATTTAAATGTGGCACTTTTACAGCTGTATTTCTGTGCACTAGCTTTCCTCTCACTATTTTAATCTGTTTCTTTCAGGTGGGTAATCTTTAATGATCAGAAAGTTTGTGCCTCTGAGAAACCTCCTAAGGACCTGGGCTACCTGTACTTTTACAGGAGAGTGGTGGAATAAAGCAAACTAGTACAGCATCTCCTTCTCTGTTTGTCACTTACATGCACACACACCCATCCCTCTGTAACTGATCTACTGGAACGTTAGGTCCAGACTCCTGCTTCTGATGCCCCATTTTAAAAAGATGTCAAAAAGCACTTCTTCATCAATTATACTCACTACTGAGAAAAGGACACCTGCCATAATGTTAATGGAGGGCTAAAAAGGTAGGGTGTGCGGATTAGAGTACTCTTACTTGAAACGCTAATATTGTATAACGCCTTTCTACACGCACACACTAGTCTCATTCGTGCCTCCCCCTGATTGGATAGTGGCTATTGTGACCTTAACTTCTAGACCTAAGCTCCGCCTTCCCTCCCTGTTATGTGTTCCAGAATGTTTCTGCAAATGTTTATTGACAAGTAAATATCACTAAATCACAAAAACTGTTAAATATTATACTGGAATTTTAAATTTAAGACATGGATGCAAAACAATGTTGTTTATTCCCCTAATATTTTGATTTTTTTTCAGAGGAGGAAAGAACTCCTTTGCTCATTTTTTGCTTTAAAATAATAAAAGTGTCCCAGCTTGTTCTGACTGTGTTTCGTTACTGTGGGAATTTTCAGGAAAATGGAATGTCAGCAGTAATACATTTACACGGGAAGTAAGTTAAAGTGCATGCTTACTGACGTATTGAATTTTCTGTCAGAAAATTCTTTATAAATATTACAGCAAGAAACGTAGGTGAGTAAACAACCTACATTTAATAGACAAATCACTTGGATTATGTATACAGAAAAAATACTATGAAGACATATTTATAAGATGAATTTTCGAATGTAACCCTCGTTTCAAGAAACTCCTTTTGTAAATCGCATCTAAGAAACGGAGGCGTTCTCTGCCCTGCATTGGCTGTTGCTTTCCAAAAAACTTTTTTGTCTTCCGTTCTCTTGCTACAACTTCTGGTGTGGTTTAAAGCTTTTCTTGTGCTGGCAGCTTTCTCTAACAGATGTTTTTGTAAAGTTTGCCAGTTGGACTTGGTGCAGAACTACAAATTTGTCAAGAAAACATTCTGACGGATCTGATAGTGAGTATCGTCCTGCATCATACCGTTGGACTTATTAAATAAAATACATAGACATAAAAAGTAAATATTTTTATGAAAACAGGAACAATAAAGATGAAACTTAAAATTAGATCACGGTGCAATTTTTTACTAATACTCGATCGGCAACATTTGATCGTTAAATGACGAATATTTTTAAATGTCATATATGGACCTTAACCATGCACAGATAAGTACGTATTTAAATTAAGGATTTTAATAAACTGAACTTAAAATATCGTAGACTAAAAGAGAGCCACAAGATTATGCTGGATATGTTAAAATTTGTAGACATGTGAAATCTCAGTAAAGACGTTTATAACGTCTTAACGTTATAATAGAGATACACTATACTGCTTAATAAAGAATAAAATAAGTTTTTCTTTTTGTCCGCACGTATATAATATTTTAATACCGTTATATAGTAGTATGTTTAGCTGGCGTTAGTATTTTAAATTATGTAAACTACATATTCATTGTGAATCAATTATAATTGTGATATAAGACGTTTAATATTCTAGGTCGTTGTTTACAGGAAAAGCCAGAACGTGAGAGAATGAAACAACTTTGAAGGAAGTTGTTTGCGGTCTCTAGCTACATGGATTTTAAACTTTTCGTTTGTTCATATGTTAAGCCTCTTTTTATGAACAATTGTTTATAAACAAATTAATTTTGCAAATGAAATCAAAAGAATTCTCAACATAATTTAGGCCTTTGCTTTTAAAGTTGTAATCAATTTTCATTTGTTTGTTTATAGGAACAATGTCTATATTCAGGAGCACATTTTTTCTCCTTTTTGGTGAGCATAAATAGCTTTATAAAGTTTAACTTAAAATATAATAACTATAATTTTATGTCTTATTAATTTTTTGGTTCAGAATTTTTAGCGTAAGTAACGTTATTGACACTGCTCACTCACTCTCTATCTTTGTCTATTTGCCCCTGCCTTTCTCTCCGTCCGCGTTTTGTCAGTCATTTGTATTTTGCCTGGTGAATGTGACGTGATTTATCGGCAAGCTGGGGGTGAGGTGTCCATGAAGTGTAATGTACCTCCAAACAGTAATGTTGAATGGAAACTTAACGACATTCTCATCATTTATGTTGATGGCAAAAGAGGAACCAAACGGAAGGGTATCATTGTTTCTTCTGGTTTTATACAAAATACAATTTGTTGCAACTTTTAATTAATCCTTTACAAATGTAGAACTATTTTATTGGCTAATTTGAATATGCAGTGTTGTCATTTCTCACGATGTAAATTACTTCACTTTTACAGGATCTTCCCATGTATATAAAAAAGCAAGTACTTTTGAAGACAATTTGAAGATTCTCAAATTGGAAACAGGTGACTCTGGAGTTTACTCCTGTACACAGACAGGGAAGAAATACACTGTGCATGTCGTATCAGGTGGGAGAGAACAAAGAGACTTAATTGTAATAGTTTTTGTTTTACCCATTTTATGTATTTTCAATTTTTTGTTCATTTTATTATTTGTTTCTCTCAGTCTCTGTTACACCAGACACAAGACTTCTCCAGTCCAGTGATGCTGAGTTGCGCTGTAATATTGGAGATGCAAAAGATGAAGTACAGTGGCTGAAACCTAATGGTCAACGGCATAATGAGAAAAAACAAGTAATTAAGCTGAAGTCTGTGACTTCAGACGATGAAGGCCAGTGGACATGTCTGGTCCAGGACTTGAAGATAAATATAACACTGACTGTTCGTGGTTGGTGTCCCCCAAAACTTTGTTGTTATTCTAATTCTATTGATTATAAAAGTGATGGTTTGCTTAGCTATGCTGAATATTGTGTATTTTAGTAGCTATTTTCTGTGTTTCACATTTTTTGCTGTAAAACTTGTCTGGGTCTCCAGGTCTGCAGACCATTGATGTTAAAGCACATCAAGGAGGCGCCATAGTTCTGCCCTGTTCTCTCCCTTGGGTTACATCTAAGCGTGTACAAGGTGGAAAATGGAAAGCTGACCACCGCCCCAAAGTCTCTTTTCCAACCCTACAGAGCACAAATGGCATCTTACAGTGGGAAGGCCAGAATTCTTCAGAAGTTACATTTACAAGTGGACAACTAAGTACCAACTATAACATCACACTGCTTAATGTGAATATTCTGTCTTTTTTAATTTCCAAGTGTGTGCATTAAAGCTTGACATTAAAGCTCTTTCTGATTTGCATTTCTTTAGGTGCAGCCTAGTGATGAAGGTAGGTATGTATGTACCGTGGAGTTTGAGGACAGAACAAGTTTAACTGCCAGCACAATGTTGACGATTGTACCTGACCCATCAGGTAAACACAACTGCACTGCTGGAACTAGAAAATTCAACTATTATTTAAACCTGTTCTACAATACAAATGATGCCCATCCAGACAAATTGATTTTTGAATATCAGGTGGAAAGGTGAGCCACACTGAGAAAGGGCAGAAACCTGAAAGTGAGATACCTTGGACCAAAGATGTGTTTGGATTACAGTTGTGGGTCTGGATTGCTGTAGGAGCAAGTTCTGTGGTTCTGATCGGACTTATTATCTTAGCCGTTGTTGTCCATCAAAGGAACAAGCGAATTAAGGTGAGAGTGAGTGAGACAGAAAGAGAGAGAGAGAGAGAGAGTGAAGGAAGTTAAAAGAAAAGAGGATAATTTAATGTTTGTCTCTTTTCTGTAGAAGCGAGCGAGAAAAGTGAAATCCATGCGACAACCTCTTACAGCCAAAGACTACTGCCATTGCAACAGGTTTCTGCTTCTTTACTCTTATGTTCTTGGTAGGTGCTTATCTAGGTGCTAATTACATTCAGGATTCCTGTTTCAAGTTTGTTTCAGGTGGTTGTACATCTCCAATTTTACTTGTTTTACTGTTGTAATTCCATTGCATTACATTATAGTCTATTGGACATTGTTTACATTGTACAAAACATTACATTTACTGGTTTATTATAAAATGGATATGATGGATGATCAGGTTTCTTACATTTTTTCTCAACTAAGCTTGAAATGTATTTTAGGGCACAACACTAGGTAATCAGTTTATCATCAGTTTTTTACTTGTCAGAAGTATATGCATATAAATGCACTTGCGCATGTCCATTTTACAAGACTCCTGTGTCTTACAACACCTGTTTCTTTTAAGATCTGAGAGAGAAGTGGAATTCAGAAAGCAGATGAGGCCACTTCCTGTCCCCAGACAACAGCGTAATGAATACCACAGTCCAAAACCATATAACTGAGAGCAACATGTTTACTGAAGTGTGAAAGAGTCACTGAATTATTAAAATCCTGGCACGGTGTACAAGTGCTTTAAATGTGGTTACTGCTTACTGACAAATGATGCTTGTAAGATTTGCTGTAGAATGTAACACCAGCAAATTTAACAGATTGGTGTTAAACATTTGATTGTTACTGTATCTTCTAAAAACCGTATCTTCTAAAAGTAAATTTTCTGAGTATAATGTAAATGTTTTCAAGCCTATACTTTGAATGTTATGAAAATTGAATG
Source organism: Botia almorhae (assembly GCA_036877575.1). Taxonomy (NCBI): domain Eukaryota; kingdom Metazoa; phylum Chordata; class Actinopteri; order Cypriniformes; family Botiidae; genus Botia; species Botia almorhae. The sequence goes on along the minus strand of JAZGTJ010000692.1, from coordinate 73,445 downwards.
TTTCAGTTTTTGTTTAAACAATAAAATGTTTCTGCATGTTTGTCTGGGCATGTGTGTGTGTTTGTGTCACATGGACGTGTCTGTATTTCCTTACATTTGCTATAGCTTGAATGAGCAAAATGTGCCTTCTAAACTGGTGCAGCTGGAATTGTTTCAGTTCACAGGTGTCCAAACACATGTGCACCCGCAGCTATTCACAGACGTCAAAACAATAAGGCTACAATAACCCTGTATCAAATCACCCTGTATGTGTGTTTGACATACAAGCATGAATATATTTGGCAATTACACATAAAATACATTTTTATAGGGAGAATGTTCAACTGATTTTGATCACAGAAGCATGTGTCGACTGCCATAAGATGTCATGACCCAACAATACATGCGGTGTAAAGAAGAGAGAGATAAAGATTCATATCAGAACCGTGTAAAGGCCTGTGACATCAGAGTCTGTGACATCAGAGTCTGTTACATCAAAGAGCTAAACGTTTTACAAAAGGTAGAATATAAAAAAGACATGTAGAGATACGTGGAATGAAAACTGAAGTGTGACATTAGTTAGGTAAATAAACAGCAGTATCAAACTAAAACACACACAAGAACCACAGACACATGCGCTGTAGAGCTGCGCAAATCATGTTGTAGTTTCCTGCCTCTTTGTTGTGACTGTGTGTGTTTGGATGAAAATGTCAGTGCAGCTCTCTGATCCTGAACAGAACACACACACTCTCATCAGCACTGTAAGTACTGCTCTGTTTCTATTACAAACACAAACGATATTGCTTCTTGTTAGTCAGCCAGTCTTCTACAGGTGTGGGACAGGTTTTCTTGTATAACAAAGTAAAAAGATCTTTTGTCTTTATGTGTATCTAACACAACAATGAGTTATATCAGATAATCATCAAATCGCAGTGTTTGAGATGTATTGTTTGCTTTTTAAAATGGTTAGAAGCAACATTTTGTGAATTAAATCATATGGGCCTACAATATACTATACATAGTATATTATACTATATTCTACTATATTCTAGCATAAATAGTTTCAGATGCTAATTTGATGGTTATAATGTATAACGATAACATTTATGATGCAGATATATTAAAATCTGAATATCTAGATTATAAAACCATTAGCCAAGATATTTTCAGAATATTGGTATGCTTATTATTTACACATAGCTTTTTAGGATATCTTATTGCAAAGTAATATTCTGAAAATGTATAATGGTTTGGAATTGGTGTTTGTTTGTGTGCATTCCTATATTATTTAGTTGAAAATTTCAAAGTGTCAGCCTGCACTATGTCACATTCACCGTTATTATTACATATTAGTGCGATATTAGTGTGTTACTATTCCAGTAGGTCACTTGTGTGTGTTTATGTTAAATCTGTGCTGTAGGCCGAAGCCTCAACACAGGCAATTAAATTCAAAGTAATGTTATACTGTTAAGAGACATACTCTTTAAAACCAAATTATGATTAAGTCAAACACAGATTTAGAATATTTTCATTATAGTGTTTTGCAGTGGTGTGTAGAGCTGTATGAATTTTTAACACTTATATGATATGTTAAATGCTTACAGCGTCATTTAGAATCCATCAAAATTAAATACTTTACGATTTGTTACATTTCATTCAAGATCATTGATTAAGGATATCAATGTAAAATTAAAAAGTGTGTTTAGGTAATTAAAAAGTATATTTAGGTAATCGTATACAGAAAAAATAATTAAAAAAAATTATAAAAAGTAATAATTTATAAAGTTATGTTGGAAGACATTTCTTTTATCGAGTCTTTTAGTCTTTTATCAAAAAGGCTTTTATCAATACATCAGTCAAAACTATGATATTTTACAATATTTCTCTGTTGGCTGTTCTTTGTTTGATGCTAGCTTTGCAGTACAGAAAGGTTTTGAGCATTATTTTCATAACGAGCAGGGATCTGTTATTTACTTTAAGAGACACCAGGGTCATTCTGTAGTCAGTTTAACTGGTGAAACTCTGTCCACAGTATATGCAATACTAACATGTATTTTGTACAGTGGCCCCATCTGATTGCATTACATACAAAATATTAAACCAAGTGGCATATGGTACCAAGTGATGAATTTCACCAGAAATAACTTGAACTGTCAATGAAGTATTCAATGAATAGTTTTAGTGGCTGTTTGAAGTCATTGCCCCTCAAGTTCACACAAGGGTCCTAGCAGAGTAACCACAGGTGTAGTTCTTCACATTACATATTGATATGTAGCACTACTGTCTGACAACCTGAACGGTTCAAAATAGTTGTTATTGTTATTTTGAACGGCATATGTATTGCTATATTAATTTCAGACCTGACAAACTTGTATTCATGAAATGTTTTTGTTTAGAAAATAAATGGCTTGGTTTGTGATATTTTATAATCTAATACAATTCATACAATTAACGCAATATTGAATTGTGACTTCTATGTCCAAATACATTTTGAGGTCACCGTATGTTAGTTAATTTGGTTACTACAGAGATTCAAAGGCACAAACACACAAAGATTTGCTTTTGTATGTTATTTTCTTATTAAGGATAAACAGGGAACAGCTAAACAGAGATTTGACGCGTGTAAAATATTGTGAGGCCGCTAGCGTTTACAACAGCACGCCACCGCTTTTATTTTTAAGAAGTTAAACTTTGTGATGTGTCATTTAATTTAATGCATTAAACTAAACTTCTAAACATTTGGGACAGATGTTTTGGAAGTAAACAAATCAAGAGTCAATCATAATGCAAACCATGACATCATTATTAATATATCATGCAGTCATTTCTGTGTGCCAGGGTATAATGCTGTCAAGCGATTGACAGCATAGTCAAGCATAGTTTATGATCACAAATATCTGAATTAGAAGCAATTAGAGGCAAAAACAGCTATATTGTTGTAGCTGTATTACATCATTTTTGCTTACTTTCTAAATATGTTTAAACAGTCAAATCATTATGAGACATTTGACCTGATGTAGACATTGACCTGGTAGCGGAGTTTGATCACTTGCAAAGAACTGCATTCTTTTTCATCTGTTCTAATTCTCTTTCCTACAAAAAAAACCTTCTGTCTCTAGTAACAGAATACAATATCCACTTGTAAATGTAGCTTGTAGACTTGGCTTGTTGATTCTTAGGACAAAATGTTAATTGCTCTCGTCGCTTATAAGTCACTTTGGATAAAAATGTCTGCTAATGGAATGCGTGTAAATGTAATTCTATCTGTCAACAAAATAATATATAACAGGACATTGTATTATTCATTGTTTGTATCCATATGTACAGACACTGAATTAAGTTAACTGTACATTCCTTTTTATATATCAACTGCCAGTTCACAAGTTTGTGTGCCTGTATAATCTTTAGCGTAAGCGTCAAACCACTTTGTCTCGCTGTCCACTATAGAAGGGGGAAAACGCAACCTGAACTCTTATATACCCTTCTGGACAACTAATGAGTGCTAATGATGGGTTGCTTTTATATGCCAATCATAATTAGAAGATCTAATGGGTGTGCTCCACATGCATGTATTGATGTTAGCTAATGAAAGATTAAACAATGTTCATATGTAATGTGAATAATTATCTTAATGCACATAGTCCCGCTCCTCTTTTAACTGTCAGCTGAAGTGCTTACCTGATACTTTTGAAGGAATTTGAAGGAATCAAAGGGCCTTCATTAAATCAACAAGACCTAATATGTAAAACTTTACAGAAGAGATTCTGCAGGGGCCATGATCATTGCTTACAATTTAAGGGGCCCATAACAAAATTGTATGCATAGACCCCTTTTACCTGTCATCACAGGGCCTGGGACAACATTCCTGACTGTCCCTTATTGACAATGGCCCTGTCAGGAACGTAACATGTTTACAATCTTCCTGTAAACTAAATCTCAAATACAGGAAGTAAAAATGTGCCTGTGCCTTATTTACATTTGTTCAGTAGTAAGTAAATGATGTAAAGATTGTAAATGAAGGGCATGATTAATGTATTTTTAGAAATCTTAAATAATCACTCTAAATCACAACATGATTATGATCGACGATAATTAAATCTTAATATAAATCCTAACATCCTGACTGTAAATGGCAGTAATAATCGTAAGAACATGAACACAGAAAAATAATAAATATAAAGGTGCAGCTGTTTTATTGAATTGATGTTGGTGTATTGTGTTAGAACGTGCTGCTATGCTTACAGAAGGAGCGAGTGATTTTCATAATGAGAGCAGGATTCCCTCTTTCACAGTGTGTCATACAAACATTATTCTCTATTTCTCATCCTCCCACTTCAGATTTGTCCCACACACATACCACACTTTTTATACTAGTGTTCCCCTACCTGACCATTACGATTTCAATCTGGAACTGAAAATATAATTGATAAAAAAGAAGCAATTAAACATCTACAAAACATGCAAAGCAGGTGACTTGAATAATTATGTTTAATCTGCTATTATTATAGAAACATTCAAGATGTTTATCAGTCTGGTTACTGACCAGATGAAGGACTTTTTGGGTCCCTTTTCAAAAATGAAATGTAGATATTATTGTGGGCAACCTTTGACCTGTGGGCCTCTAGAATCGCTCCCAGCACTTAGTTACACACTGCAGCTGTAAATGATGAATTTTAGACACAGAGGTGTATATTATGTTTTTAGGCACAAAACAAAAATCATTGTAATTTTTTTATTGAGCGCGTATATTTTGCATTCAGAGGAACTAATATTCGTAAATAAGAGAAAGATTTAAAGAGAAAGGACAGCAATTTTGCTGACTTTTGAGTTTTTAAAAGTTTCTGCGAAAAGAGCCATTTGCAGATTTTAGGAAATAAAAACTGAGCGTCGGCAAAATGACGTGAACATAATTGCGTAATGGAATAGATCATCTTCTTCAGAGTACAGTAACATTTCGAAAGTTGCTGTCTAGAATATGATTTAATCTTCTGTACATAAAAATAACATGTTTTCGCAAGCACCGACCAAATGCCAGTAATCTCTCTTTTTTTGTCGCTTTTTCCACTGACATTTAGTCATAATTGCATTTCAAACCTACAGGACTTACTTCATTATATGGAGGACTGGAAAAGGTTTGTAACTGAAAACTCAAGAACAAGAGACAATACAATTCGTCTTTCTATGTAATTTCCACTGACTTATCGAAAATAGAACATTTGCGGTGTAAGTCTACACTACATTAGAAAATAGGAAACTGCTGCCTGCATCGTTCCTCATGGCGTCCATCTTAACACCATGCTACAAGTAACTTAGCTCGCTCATCTTTACTGCTTCAGTTCTTTACACCAGTCAGAGTTTTTCACCATTTCCTATGACCCACAAAGAAATCAGATGTTTGTGAATCACTGAAAGGTTCTGAGGATTCAGGTCTGTAAAGGAATTCCCTGTCAGTCAGATAATAACAGCAAATCACACAAACATATACTCACACATTTCTCATAGTCTGTTGTGCTAATTTTAGCAGACTAGACATCATACTGGCACAGAGAGTTAACAGTGTAAATGATAAGGCAAAACTGCCTTATACCCGTATTTACCTATACAAGGTAAATACAGTGACGGAGACAATACCAAAGATTTTTTTATGTCAAGTACACTTAGTGAAGGGGAAACACGTAACGAAAACCTGTATAGGACATATTGAAATAGATCGCCCACAACCGCCTCTTTTTCTGCATGTTAGTTCTTTTCTTTCTTTCTGTAATGATTGTTTGGTTTCTTGACACCCTTTCAGACTCTGACTAATCAGGGATCCCTCTAAAACGGGTCTTTCCTCTCAGCTCAGAACAGTTAAAACTCACAATTGAAGACAATGTAGACACATTTGTGCATTTAAAAACACCTGTAATGAAGTCAAGGTGCAGTATTTGCGTTATATATAGATATTACATACCAAGATCTGAGTAAAGAGAGCTGTACTAACAGGTTAATGTGAATGCTGATCTGAAGGACAAAGAACCGTGTAAAGCTTAACTTATTCTTTTGACAAAGATGAGCAGAGCATGACAGGAAGAGAGAGAATGACAGTGAGGTGAAACCTCAGACACAGATGTAAGGCAGGCAACATGTTTATTTCAACCTTCATGTGGTTCCCCTTTGCAAACCACCTATGCTCTATACAGCACTTAAAGATACTCTACAATACCTGTCATTGCTACTCCTTAACCTAACTGTATATCTATAGAGATGCTTTATTCGCTGTCAAATGTAAGGGTTCTGAATAGAATCAAAAAAGGTTTTAAAAAACAACCAGAGGAGAACATTTTTCTAGTTTTAGTAAGAACATTTTTACTGCAGAGTAAGTGTTTCGTAAGTAACCTAAAAAGACCTTTATGTAGTACAATTTACAGTGTTTAGTCAAGTCCAAAATATAATGTATTATAATATGATATGAATATAAATATGAATCAAACAGACTACATTAGGTGACACCAAAAAAAGTATTTAACAGGGATGTATCAGGTGTAAATAAGTCTTTCAATTAACAACTGCATGCCACCAGTTTTTGTATGTTTTTGTATAGTTTTTCACTATACAAAGTTTTACCATGTACTGTATATTCTACATGTATGGTCTGTATGTGCTTTTAAGAGCCCTCAAACCAGTTGTAATCCTGTAATATAACATCAAATGTATATCCATAGGACCATAGCCAGCTTGATAAAACCAGAGGCAAAAATGTGATGAATTTAAAATGTTAGCATCTGTGTAAATTAATTGGAATCAGCAAAATAACAATAATAATTTATAGAGGTTATTTGTAATCAAATTTGTACTTTTAAGGTATTAAAAGGTGACTTAAGTGAATTGCATTTAAGGTAACCTTAACCTTAAATCAACCTACAAACAATGAACTTATTGGAAATACAGTGAGAAGTTAAGTGAGTGAAAGTGAGCTGTGTTGCGATTTTTTATGAGAAAAATTAACTTTAATACTAGCAGTCATTGCTATTTTAAACCTATATTCTGAATGCTTGTGGAATCTTTTATTTATCTTATTGTTGCACGTAGTATAAATGCATAATAAGTTAGTATTTGTGTCATGCCTATGCATTAAGTTTTTAAATTCTTACATGTTACTGTTTCCTCTTTCTGTTCTTCTGTTTCTTCTTTCTGTCTAATCATATCTTGGTATTTTCTGCTTAGTTTGTATTATTGTTTTTCTTTGTTCTCCTTCTATTGTTCCTTATTCATTTAAATTAAATATAACATTAATAAAGCATTTATTAACATTAAATATATCTATAATATATATAACACTTGTTTGTATCCTAGGTTACTGATTGTGTCCCTGTTTAGACTAGACTAAACCTTGTTTAGTTTAGTTTTCGCTGTCACCTGTGTGTTGTGTGTCTCCCCTCAGAGGTTTGATTCCTTGGACTGTTGAAAGTGTCATTTGTTATGGGTTACACAGCATTTGTGACAATTTGTACATCAACAAAAGTCATTTTTAAGGGCTGGATTGGGTAGAAGTAGCTCAGTAATGTAACAACGACATAAAACACGGAGTGGATTAGACAGCTAGTCAATAGCTCTTGCAACCAGTACAATTACTAATAGTGCTGATGCCAGCTTTTATAAATTTACATGGACATGAAAGCAATTATACTAATATTTTGAATAGGAATTAAACTAATTTAAACAAACACAATAAAAAACAATGGTATCTCAAAACAAAATAAGTAATTGAATGTCCTTTTAAGAATAACGAAATGTTTGTACTTAGTGAATGTATATAGGTTTTAATGACAGGTTTTGTCCTTGAAATTTCCCCCACATGAATCTATTTATAAATTAGGGTTTTATAAAGGTCATTACTTATAATAATGTCATTTAGAGACGTAATTTATCTTAATCATCCTAAGCATTCGTAATTGACAATTTAGTGGAAAAAATAAACCAAGTTCTTTTTTCTTTAAAAATCTGTTTAATTCAACAGTCGCATACAAATAACCGAATGTTTTCTTTCACCCCTCAGGCCAATCAGACAGAGGGGAGGCGTCAATGTTTAAATTGAAATATTTTGGCCTGTAAGTGAACACATCCGCTGTGCGACTTTCAAGAGAAGTGATACGGTGTTATGCTCATAAGGTAAGTATATTTATACATAGTTAAAATGTAATAAAACACAGTGTTTAGTATTTAATTGTAATACAAGATCTAAATAGTAAATTAAATTCTTTTCAGTATTTTTGACATAAATAGAAAACTGTTTGTTCACTGTTGATACAGTAGGACATATAAAATAAATGGATCAAGTAAATTTATTCGGACTGACATGCTGCACGCTCTGCATTTTCAGTTTAGTTTCTTTGACGATTTATATTACACACGTAATATGTACGTATTAACACTTGTTTTATGATTAACACTTAAAAAATATACAAAAACACTAAAAATGTCAATGTAAAAATGAGGATAATTATATTCTCTTAAAATATGCCATTCTGAGACAAGCTTTGAAAATGACCCACAGGACTGTATTTGGTTCTATCATTTAATTGTATATATGAAGAGGGCAAGCTGTTGTTTTTACGTGTTTTTTAATGTTTATAGAATTAAGGTGCAAATTATTTTTTAAATAATTTTTTAAATAATTTTATTAAAAAACATAATAATTTAGAATTTACTCAGAATTTACTAACCATGTTCAACTCACAAGTCCATTACTTTTGTTTTTAGGCAAATCAAGTTCATGGTGTCACTAACTTTCCCCACCCCGCTTTCCTCCACCTCTCCTCTTTCTTTCTGTCTCTCTCTATCTGTTTGCTGTTTAACCTCCATCCTGACCACAGCCATGATCACCTGTCATTCTGGGTTAGATGTTCAGGTGCAGTCTTCTGCTGCCACTGTCTCTACATTGATCTTTTGTTTCCTTGTGTGCCTCTCTTCCTCTCTCTCTTTCTCTCTCTCTTTCTCTCATACACACACCCATACACACACACACACACATATATATATATATATATATATATTGTTCTTTTTGCAATGTAACCATCGACTGATTATTGATTTCACATATTTCACATATTGTGACAATGTGTCTGCAAAATTTGTTCCAAAATGTTTCTATACTGGGACCACCACAATTTAGATAACAATAATAACATTGACAAAGTCATATGCACATAAATAGATCAGGTGACCTGGTTTTGTGGTTTTGCTTCAGGACCAACAGTTTACATTGGACATCAGAATACGAAACACCAAAATCGTACAAAATTTTCTATAAAATCAAATGCTGAAATTAAGCAACTTACCATGAACTTCACAAATTAAAAAATATGCTGCACGATTAACATGGCAAACATGACATAAATCATTTAAATCGTTTAAAGCTTAAACATAATATTATTTAGGTTGCATGTGAGTTCTACCAAGTGATAGATAAAATGTTCACCACAGAATTTTGTTGGGCATACAATTTTTGGCATCCATAACAAAAGATCTAAAAAATATTTCCTATCATTTAAAAAATTATAAATTCTCTGTATACTGCATGGCATTGCTTTCTACCTGCTGTCTATGACGCTATTAGAATAGACCTGCAATGCACCATTTTACAACCACTGATCTAGACTTTTGATAAGCAGTGCAATACTAAACACTCATAATCAAATTTAACTAACCATATAATTGCATACACCCAAATATTTACTACAAAAATTGCATCAAGTGGTTCTATACAAAAACATGGAGCAGTTTCTACAAGAATAAATTTAGTGGTATAAAAAGACATTTAGGTTGACAAATGATCTTTAGTAGTTTCCAAAATCAGAAACTTTAGTTCTTTGTACAAGAAAATTTAAAGAAAGGTTGGGAAATATTTGAGAAAAGCTCCTATATATACTCAACCAGCCCGTTTTATTAGGAATCCTTATTAAATTATTATTTTGCAAACACAAGTATCTAAAGAGTCAAACATGTGGCATCATTTGATTATGTAGACTTAATTAATATTAGCTTACATACTGCAAACATACTGCAGACATATTCAGAGTACTAATAAATTACATTATATGCAAATATGCAAATGCACATATCAGAACAAACAAACATGAGAGGATTCAGTAAAACCGATAGAAGTGAAAGTTCATTTTTAAATAACCAAAATGACAAAATAAATATAGGTTTTTCAACTTTCAATAAAATGTAATCAGTGTGAAAAGAACTTCACAAACTGTTCTATGTAGTTTCAGAGGAAGTGTACAGAAAAGATTTGTGTAAATCACATAAACATAAAAAGTGAGAGATAAAAAGTCAAAGACACATGTAATGTCTACCACACTCCCAGCTTACTTACACCACCAGCAGCAGCATGTGGTGTACTTTTATCTGCGTGTAAGCGCGGAGAGATCCGCCTTTCGTGGAACAAGGGAGGAAGAGAGGGGGTGTTATGAAGGAGGAGGTGAGGAGGTGAAAACTAGAGGGATGTGAATCTTCTCTTCGTACAGTTTCAGCCCACCACAGACACACCTCACTGCTGCATTCTCTCGCTGTGTTTCTGGCTTTCATGTTTCTTCACTGGCACTCGTTTTCCTTTGCGTCTGTAACCCAAAGCCCACCACAAAGGTGTTATCTCCCCCTCACCATCCTCCACTCTCACTGTTCTCTCAATCACTCAAACAATCTGAGCCCACCACAAGCCCCTTCCTTCCTCTAAAGCAGTGATTTACAACTTTTGTAACTCCAAAGCCCCCAATATCAGTGTCAGTATTTGAAGGCCCCCCTAACCAAGACAAACTTTATATAATTTTGCTAAAACAATATCAATGTTGTTCAAATTTGTATTAACGGTCAGTTTAGTTTAACAAGGGTGGTACGCTAGCGTTCTAGATGCTTTTCGGGGCTCTAGAAGTTCACAGAGCTGCCTATCGTTAAGAACTACTGCTGTGATGCTCTTTGTGATGGATTAATCTGAGGCTATGGAATCAATATCAAACTTATTGTTTTCCAGATCAAGCACAAGATCAATGATGTTGTGTTGGGTAATAATATTCCTGACCCTCCGATTTCTTAAAGCAGATGACGGTAAGTATGTTTCAGTATCAAACCCTATAAATATCTACAGGGCCGTGCACAGACCTTTTGAGGGGCATGTGCTGAAACTGAAAAAAGGGCACCCCCCCCAAAACTCCCCCAAAAAAGGGCACTTCCGAGTGTAATTACAAAAAGGGCATGTGCTCTGCACAGGTTAAGCCCTACCTGTCCACGTGCCTGAATATCTAGGCAATTATGATATGACAAACAAGAATTTAAAAGCAGCCTGTAAGCAGTGTCTCACTGTTTGTGTTCGTCTATCAGAAATACGATACGCACATGTAGGAGGGACTGTAATTCTACATCGAGACTTACAAAACGGGCTACTCAGTGATCCTTATGTTAACTGGTACTGCGGGTCAGGGGTTACCCCGTGCATCACCAGAAACCCTCATCGTGGCACAACTAAAGGTGAGATAGAAGTTTTTGTTTCTACAATTTTTTTGCATGTGCTGCAATAGTAGTAATTAGACTGTGGTGATATAACTGCACATATATCTGTATCCTTTAGGGGCGGAGCGGTTCTCATTGTCACAGGATTTCTCTCTCCAAATATCACCAGTTGAGGAAACTGATTTTGGAGTTTTCCGCTGTGAACAACATGTGTCTACAGAAACTTTCTCCAAGACTTACAGATTGCGTCGCGGTAAGACAAATTCCAGAGAGGTGTGCGCAAGAGAAATAGGGAACAAATTATATGCAATTAAAACATCTTTAAAGCATTTTTAAACATATGAAACATCTTAAAATCAAAAGTTGAGTTTCAAACAGATAATTAAATAATAAATAACGTGCTCAAGTGAGTTTGACTTATCTGTGTGAGAATTTAAACAATGCAGAAGATATAGATTGCCATCTAGTGTCATTGAACTGAACTGCAGAATAGACTTTATTCGGTCATTATCTCCGCATTAACACCCATTACGCCCGCAATTAAAGGAGCAAATGTCGTCTGTCTCTCTGTTTTAGTGACTGTACCCGAAGTGCAGGCAGTGAATGCTGGAGACAATTTGTCTTTAAAATGTGAATTGGAAGCAAATCCACCAACAGCCAGTGTAAAATGGATTCCTCCTAAAATCTCAGGATGTAACCTAGATTTTAGGGGACGCGACATTTCATTTTCAAATGTGCCCACATGTGCCAGTGGTGTATGGACCTGCAACGTGAGGTATAACGGATTAGTATACAATGCAACAACGACTGTTTATGTCATAGGTGAGATTGCGTTTCAAAATGTTAGTATACAATATATAATAAGCATAACAATAAAGTAAGTATCTATAAAAAGAAAAAAACATACGATTTTGGTACAACATTGTACAGTAGCGTTTGCCTGCTGCCCTGCAAGCATTTTATGATGTGAGATTGATTTTAATTTCTTATTTTTGCCTCTAGATCTTTCCCCTGCTCCAGCAGATCCAATTTATACCTCTATCTCTGAGTCATCTAGCATCAACATTCCTTGTTCATTATCCTCTGACATTCCCTGGACCCTCTTAAATGAAAGTGGCCTGCTGGGGGGTAGCTGGAGCTTCACTCCTGCATACAAAAATGAAACCCAAAAGCAACCTCCAAAATCTCTTCTTAGCCTCAGTGTTGGTCCAACGATTCAATGGAATCCCACAACGGATGCATACATCTCTGTCCAGGGAAGAAAGTTGAAAGACAAAGATCTGTCCATTATTGATCTGCCTGTATCTGTAAAGATCAGGGGGGAGTACACCTGTAGTCTAAAATTCAAAAACAAGTCTTTTAAGAGGACAGTCAAGGTAGAGCTTTTACAGGGTAGGTGAAATAATACTCTTGATTGATAAATGGAAGAAATTATTACCCATGACAAAATTCTGTTATTGTTTACTTCATATGTCATTATAAATATATATGCCATATGCCATTCCTGTATGCCTTTCCTTTTGTACACAAAGGATATGTTTCAGAATGTCTGAGCTTTAGCAGACCACAGGCCAAAGTGGACGGAGACCAGAGGCTGTAAAGCTCCAAAATAGACAAAATTAATGCAGTCCTTATGAACTTTTTTCTATTCTCCAGATTTTCTTTATGTTAGCTTTGTGTAAGGAACAGACTGGAATAAGTTATTACTTACCAAAAGCCATGGTCACAATTCACTTTCATTGTATATAAAACAGCAGCTTAGACTTGCTAGAAATAAAATCTTTTGTGTTCCACACAAAAAATTACAGGCTTCAAAAGACAAAGTTGAATAAATTATGACAGAATTTCCTATCTCTAAAGTATTCCTTGAGTTATTACAAAAATATCACAAAACAAAAACTGTTACTGTACATGTTAACTTGAAGGTTAAAATGTTAAAAACAGACTTTTCTTTCTGCAGCTACATAACAAATAAAATGTAATCTTTTCTTGGATTATCTACTCTAAACTTTTCTGCCTCTGTTAGTTTCTGCACAGGTTCCTGCAGGTCCTCTGTATGAAGGCCAAAGGGTGAATCTGACGTGCTCAGTAGCACTTCATAATGTGATATATATACCTAAGGACATTGAGTTGAAATGGAAATGTCCTTCTTGCTCCAATCATCCCCTTCTGAGCTCGTCCCCTCATCCCCCATTTCTGCCCATCACTGTGAGGGTGGAGGACAGTGGCAGATGGACATGTGAACTCTGGAAGAACCAGATAAAATTGACTTCGGCTTCGGTCTCATTAAAAATTGGTAAGAGAAGTGAAAGAAAAAGGGCAGAAAGTAAAACCTGCGCAACTGAATGTGTAACAGCGCTGTTGTCCATACACTGTTTCACAGGGAAAGTTCCGGTGAACATCTGGCTTTGTGTTGCCATCAGCAGTGGAGTTGTACTCTTCATCCTGCTCCTCGTTATCATTATCATAGTCATTCGGAGACACAAGCAGGTAAATATGTACATGCGGTACTCTCTCAGATCAGACTTTTACAGAAGGGCTGTCAATAAACAAACAAACAGGCCAACAACAAAACAAACAGCACTGTTATCCAAGCAGGCTTTGGAAATTAAATATCATTAATATTTTTGAATTATTCTCAACAGATGGTGATGCACAGACGACGAAAAACCAAATTCTGCTGCTGCGATAAGTAAGCTTGGTGGTTATTAGATAAATAAACACACTTTAAAATAAACATGAATCAATCATTTTTGTTGATCTTTTTCTGTTTCAGTCCCCAGAAAAAGGGATTCTACAAGACCTGAAGATCTTTTAATAACTGATGACCGGCTCCCTGTCATGATTACACTCATGATTACATTGTAAATATTTTATATATCACATGATTAACGGTGTAAATACCATAATATAAGATGTCATTTGTCTAGAGCCAATATATTTTTTGAAAAAGGAACATTATTTCCTAAAACATGCATCACCAGAATACAACAAATAAAATGTAATTTTAGCTCTGTGCATTCAGGTCTAGACACACTTATATATCTGTACATTAAATATTACAACTTTGCTCACAATACAAATCATCCCTCTTTACATTTTCTTAAATATCCTGCTGAAGTTGTTGTCAGGTTTTAATTATTCCTTTTTTGGACCACTTGTTTACCTAAACCTTCTTATACCTTGATGGTTGTATTAACACAAAAATAAAAAACAAAATTCTGATACCTCTTTTCCTCCATGTCACATTTTTTTAACTTGAGTGTATTTCACCTCTGTGTAGCTAAGATGGATATTGTGGTTTTATAATTATTACACCTGGAATAAAAAATACCACAAGCGTCAACAACCTCAGAGTCAGAGAATTAACAGAAATACTTTAGGTTTTAACAAAGTCACCCAGCATCCTACAGCTATTCTACAAGTGTTCCATGTTCTTTGAAGAAATAAGGGGACCTGTCTAGAGATCTGTTGCATTCAGAGCTTTTAAATATGAATAAAGTGGAAAGTTTGTTAATAGAAAATATAAATAACTTGTGCTAAACTTGACATGAGTCAAGGCTTGCCATAAAAGCATTAACAGACATGATCTATTTCATATGCATGCTTTTAATAAAGTGGTAAATTATTAAAAAATTATTTAATAATTTAGTCTTTTCTGCCCTTCAGCCTCACCCCACCCCTTTTCTAAACCCTAAATCGATGGTGCAAAGAGCCTCTGTTGAATTGACAAAACGTGTCAACAGAGGGCAGCACAGTGGCTAGCACTGTTACATCGACAAGGTTCCTGGCTGAGTCAAAAGGCACTTTTGTGTAGAGTTTGCGTGTTCTCACTTTGCTGACGTGGGTACTTTGGTATCCCCAATTTGGCTTTATGCAAATTAGGTGAACTGGAGTCATGGCAAATATTATAAAATAAACAAGATACCGCATTCTATTAATATGCATGGAGGAACGTGCAACGCAGCTGTGGCGAACAAATTCCCGCCTTCTAGTTGAATTAGCCAATCGTCAATCCCTAAACACTAACTGTTCTTTGGGAGAGAGGATCAGTATGGAATGTTGCGCCTTTACGCATGCACAGTAAGCGACCTGGAATGATTTTAACGAGTTAAGAAACACAATCGTTAATGTTAGGTTAATAATTGTTCTGAAAAATATTGTTTATTGGGATCTTAGCCAGCGATTTTAGAGATATCTGTCCTCCCCATTAACCTGTTATGCCACCCCCAGTTTAAGTACACTTTCAGTAGATAGGACTCGGTCTTGTATGATTACAATTGCTGACACTTTCCTTAAAGGGACGTTGGTCACGATGGATCTGTCGTCTATCAGCATGTGACAAAGTTATGATCATATTATCCCTGCAAAAAGTAAACGGATCAATTTAGTGTACTGAATGAGTTTATTTTTTGTCCACTAGATGGCGGTAACAAATTGCGTAATGTGAACACTACAGGGAATTGCTGTCATTTCCAGAAAGCAAACATTATTTATAGAAATTGCAGTCTTAGCATTTACAATTTTATTCTTAGAATAGGTATTTTAGTGTATTAAATTACTGTATATCAAATTACTTTGACATTAGGGGAGGTTGTGAAGTGTTGTAACACTATTTGTATTCCAAACTGGAAAGTAATGTTACAGTCCTCAGCCTCAGGTCATTTCTGGTTTCTGTAAACATGATGAAAAGCTGATATGTTAGGCCATATCAAATGAGCAAATTAAATAGGATAACCCGCGGATTCAGATGAAACCAATAAAATGTGAATTTTTATTTATCTATTATGTTTTATGTTTTTATATAGAGGCGTATAGCTTTCACTGCTTTGACCTCTGATTTTGCCTCTGTAGCTGATGGTTAAACTGTCTGTGTTATAAAACTGACTGATCGCCCTGTTTCCAAAATACCACAAAATACAGACTACCCACCGCTTGTCATTAAGAGCTAACAATCTGGAGATGTATCAGCACAGTTTGAATGAAGAAGTGACTGACTGGTTGCTTTCTATATCAAATAAAACTGAAAAGTTACTTGGGCTGTCAAAATTCAAACTAATAAAGAGCACCATTAAAGTGGTCCCAATCTTGTGCACTATATTCTTAGTTATTCAATAGCTTTGTGTAATAATCATACTGGGAATGACTAAAGACTAAAGGTCTTACATTGCAGTGTCTGTATAAGTTGAAATACAGTGACATTTAGTCATATTACATAACACATTTTTAATTCTTTAGCATTTATCTTTTGTTTTCCACAGAAGAAAGTCGTTTAAGTCTGGCACAAGAGGGTGAGTAAATGTGAACATTATTTCTGTTTATGGCTGAACTCTTTTAAAACTGTCTGGGTAAAAACACTAGCAGGAAACCACAGAAAGTGCTTTACTTTGTCAAAGGCAAGTGTCTAATGCAAATAGCTGTGTGTTTATGTCTAATACTTTATTTAATGTTTCCATTAACTAAAAAAACTTTTTGTTTAGCTTTATATAAATAATTGGATACTGAAACCAGCTATATACCTCAGAAGTGAGCAGTTGCAAAACTCACTGTGTGTTTTAACACCTACTCCACAGCAAACCATGTTACTGTGCTGTTCTCTTAAATCAGTGCTTGATCCTTCATCCTTAAGTTCTATTTGGGTGAGTTTCATTTGAGTTGGAGTAATGTTCTTCAGAAAAGTTGATTTATCAGTGGATTAAAATCTGGTAGGTGAAGAGTTAACTGACCTCCCAAACAGCTTTGGAAGAAAGGTGACATTTCCTGTCTGCAGGTTCTTCATTTCGCTCAGCACAGGAAACCACAGAGGTACAGCGGGCATGGGGTCTCGAGCACACATCTTTACAAACACAGCATTCGTCACCTAGTGTAAAATAAACTCAAACACTGCTTGCAGGAGGTTTATAGATCAGAGCGAGGGGTGGAGATCCATTACGCTGTGTGGTCAACACATTGCCCCAGTTTCACTCTCACCTCTAACAAAATGGTTGAGAGAGTAGTAATGTGGCCGTGTGTAACTACTTCTGACTGTGTGCAGAGAGGCAATAAAGTTTAGAGCCATCAGATATGGCAGGGCCTATAGCCAAGCATTCACATCACTAACCTTTTTAAAAAATGGCTTTAAATGGTTTATAACCTGCTGCTTATCCCAAACCCATTTTTTAGGGAACTGATACAGCAAACACATTTGTAGAGCTTATTTGCTCTTTACAGTGCAAATACAGCATTTCCTTAGCCACAGCTATTGCCTCTCTCCTACATCCCCAATGAAAAAGGACTAAGGACAGTCAGACATCTGACTTTTTAATAATTTTAATAATGTTTTCAATTTTTCAATTTCTTTAGCTTGATAATTTAGCAGGAGCTTGTTTTGACCCCCTTAGCTTCTTATGGATTGTAAGAGCATTTCCTCTATTTTTTTTTAAATATTACCATGACAATATGATTGTTACACAACTGAGTGTCTTTTATGGAAGTTGTGTAGTGTCATGAAAATGATTTAACGTCTTGGTGTTCTCAGTTCCTCATATGAAATGAGACCTGGCACCTGCAGTCTATTATATTCTTTTTCACTTTTCCACAGCTGTGTTGTTTCCAGCCATCTACTCTACACTTACAGTATCAGACACTTTTAAATAAGATATAGAACTGCAGATGTGCGCTGTAAATGATTATGGTTATTATTTAAATAAACCATAAGAAAGCCATTATTGTATGTCAAAAATAAATGTTGATTTTCATAAGATTCTTATTTTGACGGAAAGCCCCTCATATGAAATACCACCATTCTGAAAAAGTGAAAGCACATTTTGTCCTCCTTTGCATATGGCTTTCATTCTTGCATTCTTATTCAAACGTACCTGCAGTACCTTTATAGTCAATCTTGTGTGACCTGGGGTTAAGTGATGCTTAACACCACAATGATATGAACCTAAAAGGATCTGATTCCCCATCTGAGGCTGGAACCATAACCTTCAGAAACTAACACAGATTTTAAACACTAAGCTAACAACATGTGCTGTAGCACCATATATGCATAGCAAACATGATAACACTTTTAATGCTTTTTATTTTAAGACAGTGGATAGTTGTAGTATATAAACAACATCTCAAATTATTGTTGCAAAGTTTAAGTTACAGAACTTGGTCAGAGTTTTCTGCGAGTCTGTGATTGAAATGTCAACCACGTGTTTGTTTAGATCCCTTCAAAGGCTCTATAAAGGGTTATAAAAAAACCTTAACTTTTCATGTGTGCTGTGACCAGAGGTTATTGCACCATACTGTATTTGAGAACTACAATGAAAAGAATAATTTTTAGAAAAAACACATTTTTATCTGTTTGTCACACTTTCACTAAGGAATGGCTTCGGAGTGGAAAGGATATTATTAAGAAAGTGTCTCATGGAAAAAGCATCCAGACATGACATGAGTGAACAAATAATTTAATTTTATATATTAAAAATGACACATTCTTGGTTATGCAAATGACTAAAAACCAAAACAGATGCAGCATGTCAAGAGACGCATTCATCCAAATGAAATCTGATGTAGATAACTTTGAACACGAACATGTTGAACATGCTATAGATTAGTGATTACACATACATGAGAGATCAGTGAAGTAACAACCCCTAAACGTGTTAGAGGTGACAAAGATGCTGTTGCGTCCGGTGAACTGTTGTTGGTTGCTATGGGCAACCATGTGCAATTTGCAGGTGCAAAGATAAAAGTACTTATAGCATTAGCGATTTAATATCAACGTTATAGGAATTTCTGTTTTATGTGTTTCTGGTTCTGCATCTCTGTGTATCTGATCTGATCTGCCTGTAATCACCCTATAACATAAATCAGGGTTTATCCTTTCTCTGTTCCTCTTTCTCTAAAGATTTCTCTTCTCTTTTCTCCTTTCTCATTTGTATCTTTCACTTGTACACAGTAAACTCTAATAAGCAGCAATTTTTCAAATGATTTGAAAAATCAATTCCTAGGTTACGTATACATACTTGATTACTTGGGTAATCAAGACTTAATTAGATATGTATGTACTTTATGTATCCAATTATCCAATTGCAAGTTCATTTAACTCAGATTCTTGTCTAAAATGCTTCTGTTGTTGTTTAATATGACAGATACTAACACAAATCTCTGAACAAAAGGTTGACAAACCAAAAGCTACAACAAAAGCTGCACAGGATAATTATGAGCAGTCGTGTGCATGTGAGAAAGGGTGATAGAATGTAAGAACAGGACGTGGTGTAAAGGTGTGAAATAAACATCTCGTCGCATGTGCAGGTGATCAGACAAGCCAACCGACAAAAGGTAAACTTACAGCATTTATCACTTTATCAGTAATATACAACTGCATAATCATATAGATTTAAGATATAAATCTGCATTACTTATAATACAAAAACAGTCAATTACCTACAAAAATAATGTGGAATTGAACTTTTGTATTAATAGATGTAATAAATATATTCTTTATAGAAAAATTAAACTGCAAATACACGTAACTACTGTTATCAGAAAAAAGGACTAGTTTTTTTACCTTTTTAGTTTTTATAGATACTGTACTGTACTGAAACCCAACCATAATTCATTAGGATTCAAAAGATTAATCGAGGTAATAAATAATCAGGATTAATGACAAATCACCATTCACAGAGTGCAACATTTCATTGAGAAAGTTAAATGAACTTTCAAAAACAGAATTGTGAATGACAACTGATCTTTATCATACAGTATTTCCTCCTTTTAAAACCTAGTGCCCCCTGATATTATCTCCTCCTCTCTCTCTGTCTCTGTCTCTCTGTCTCTGTCTCACTGTCTCTCTCTCGGGTATCTGTAAGCTGTGACCTGTATGTTTGTTATTTGAGCTACTGAATGTGTTAACCATTTTGCCATTTGACGACCACTGTGAGATCCCACACTTTACGCTTAGGTAAGTTTTATATCCTTTTAAATGATCTTTTATTTTTAAATGGTCTTTTTAGGATGCTGTTTATTTTGTACCATTATAATACATTATTTCAATGTTTAACTAATTTAAACATTAGTTTAAACATTAGTTACTAGTTTTCATTATTATTTTTATTGGGTATTAATTTTACAGCATTTCTACAGTTCAGCATATTGCTTTAAAAAGATTTAACCTCTTGCTTTCCTTGTATTGACCTTGTGTTAATGTGCAACGATAAGCTTGAATTCTGGCATTGAATTAATTCTTGGAAAAAGTTAGATGATACTGTGACAAACTTGGGATTATCACCTTTACAGATTTTAGTTTTCAGTCTTGAGAATTGGAAAGCATTGATCAGTAAATAACTGAACTGGTTTCCCCTATAGAGTAGGTTCATGATATACGTGGTACTACAGTATACTAACATTAACTATACACTGGTCTTCAAGGAAATGGTGCTTTTACCAGGAATGACAAAAAAGTGTTACATCAGCAGCAAATGTGTAGGTGATGAGTGATTTGTTGAAATCAATGATGAGAATCTGAATTGTATTATGCAAAAGGGGACATCCCAGAAGAACACACTTTGTAGTTGGTGTGGTTTTGGTTTTGCTTATCTGTTCAAATGAGTTATTCATTTCAATTTGAAAGCATCCGATTTTGATAAACAAAGTGCTACTGCAAGAACACTATTAACACATGATACGAAACAATATCTACATAAAAATATGGTAAGAACACAATATTACAGAATATATATAATGGAATTTTCCTGAATAAATAATGTCAAATAATCTTAATTAAGTATAATCTTATCCTAGCCTCAGCTCAGAGTGAGGTTTAGTTCATTTGTGAGTCCAAGAACAATAGCAAAGATTTTCCAAGTCTACTATGATTAGCAGGCCCTCCAAGATAATGCTGAAGTTGTCCTGATCACCCCTCCTGCAGACAGTAATTCTGAGTATGTGCTGCAGGAGATATTGCAGTGCATCTCCATTCTCACACTGTAAAACAAACATTTAATACATATATTTGTCTTAAACGTCATAAGCATTATTTGTCTTAGACATTATTAAGTTGATTTGTGTAAGGTTTTAAAGGTTAAAGCATTTTCTCTAAGAGCTTAATATGCAGCAACAACTAGAAGTAAATTATATGTTTACTTCTATTTAAGAATATGACACTGTGACTCTCCAAAATATATATTACTGTTGTATTCGGATGTTTTATCTTTATTCCATTTAGCCTATATATTAATGCCTAGCTTAACATTACCTTTTGTGGTTGAGGGCCGACAGATAACCTCAATTTTTTCATACAGTGGCTAAGACTGTCATTCCCCTTTGCCCATAATCTCATTTTGTGTTAGGTTAAATGTTTTGACAGAACTTTTTTATTTTAATAAATGTACACTAAGGTGTACTTTGTTTTAAAAACTAAATATACAAATGCACTTTTTTTATAAAACACCAGAAACATTAAGAGTAGTCCATGACACTCACATTGTACTCTTCCTGGATGAGGTCGTCTTCACAACAACAACAACCAGGCAATGAATGACAATGTCTCTTGTCTATAAACAAATTGTAGTTAGTGTCTCGAAATTAATTTTCTTAATAATAAATAGGTAGCCTTCTTCCTTGATTTTATTAGCTTAATTGGTGCTTCTGAATCAAGCCTCAAAACTGCAGTTTCTCTCTTGATTTTATTAGTGAATTGTACTCAATTTTTATACAACATGGAATCACATTATCATTAATGAAATATACGTAATATTTTTAATTACAATGTTAGTTTTTAACATGCAAACTAGAAGAGCCATGATTTATTTTTACAGTATAACTGCTTTAATAATATCCTGGATCAAAATAGGTATGTTTGAGGGTAGAAACAGATACACATTCTATAACATTTTCTATTTGTATAACATTTTCTATTATATAACATTTTCCTATTCTATTAATAAAATAATATTAATATATCATATTCTACATAAAGGATTTAGATAAGAGAGACAGACAGACAGACACAAGGAACCTCAATCTTGAAGGGTGTTTGCCTGCTATTTTCAGATGTTATATTGCCCTCTTATGGTAATAAACGTTAATTCAGCAAAAGTACCATAAACTAACTAGAGTTGTAGATAAATTCTAATTAGAGTTGTAGATAAATAGCAACATCTTAATGCATGAAATAACTCCAGTCTTTTTTTGCAGAATATGAATGTTGGCAACCAGTACATCCTTTCTGCGGAAGAACTCGCCTTTTCTGGAGATTACTACTACAACTACACCCAGGAAAATGAGACTTGCTGTGTTGGAGCTGTGTGTAGTCCAGATGCCAGCATGCACTTTGATTCCATTTTTATTCCCGTCCTTTACTCCCTGGCACTGATAGTGGGGCTGGTGGGAAATGGGCTGGTGCTAGTAGTGCTGTGGAAAACAAGGCAGAACTGGAATGTAACAGACATTTTTATCCTCCACCTGAGTATAGCTGACGGTCTGCTACTGCTGACACTGCCCCTGTGGGCTGCCCAGGCAGTGAACGGCTGGAGCTTTGGCATGGAACTCTGCAAAGTGACAGGAGCTCTGTTCCAGGTAGGGAACAATCATTTTATGTACAGTAAGTAACTCTCTCTCTCTCTCTCTCTATCTTATACATATAAACCAAACCACCTATCATCATCTAGACACTCCGTAATAAATATTTAGAATCTGCTATAGGTTCACAATATCTATTGTCACACCTTTCTCCATCAGATCAACTTCTACTGTGGTGTTTTCATGCTGGCTTGCATCAGTCTTGACCGCTACCTGTCCATCGTCCACGCAGTGCAGATGTATTCTCGTAAAAAGCCTATGGTGATTCAGTGTTGCTGTCTGACCGTCTGGCTGTTTTGCCTACTGCTCTCCATTCCCGACTGGATGTACCTCGTGGCCACCGAGGACTCCAGACGTCAGGGGAAAATTGAATGTGTTCACTGGTACCCTAATGAATCCTGGCGTCTGGGCTCACGTCTGCTCTATCATGTGGTGGGCTTCATTCTGCCTGCACTAATGCTACTGTACTGTTACTCTTGCATTCTGCGGCGGCTGCAGCATGGCTCCCAGGGCATGCAGAAGAAACGTGCCATGCGTGTCATCATAGCCCTGGTACTGGCCTTCTTTATCAGCTGGACGCCCTATAACATCACCCTCATCATTGACACCATCCAGACCAGAAGTTCCAGTTTCAGTAACCAAACATCCTGTACCAGCACCACAGCATTGGATGTAGCCCTAACCGCTACTTCCACATTGGGCTACTTACACTGCTGCATTAACCCAGTGCTTTATGCTTTTGTGGGAGTGAAGTTTCGGCAGCACCTGCTGGATGTTCTGAGGCCACTAGGATTCAAGATTAAGGTCCCAGCAGGCCTAATGTCACGGAGGAGCTCCGCATGGTCAGAGTCGGTGGACACCTCACATACCTCTGCTTTCTGAAACATTTTCATTACCATTAAACTGCAGTATGTATCTTCTTTTTCTTGCAATCTTAAACTTTTGTATCAGTCTTATTTTAGAGGTATAATGTTTTAAGAACATCAACTCATGTCTTTGCTGTGACTGCATTATTACAAGAAATGCAGAGAAGTTTGTTTAAACTTTCATACCTTTTTCTTTGTACATGTGGCAGCTACTGCAAGCTGTTTTTGCATTTCTTAAGCTAGTAGAGTCTACAGCTCACTGAAGATTGCTAAACGTTTTTATTTTATAAAAAACGGATGAGTCTTAAACACATTGCAAATTTACCCAACGAGTCAATTTTTTTAATTTTTTAAAAACCAGATTAGCACAAACCCACCAAAACAACCAAATTATTTTAAACAATTTTACCGGACACATACACATCTTTCATGAAGGCAAATTAGATTCATTGCTACCACAAGAATCTGGATCTTTTTAGGGCTTTATTAAGGTGCTGTACATATTTATGTTTTGTTTTGTATGTTTAATAGGTAAGTTAGTTATTATAATATAGTCCAAAGTTTTAGAATTTTGGAGAATCTCTATTTTGGAGAATTTTTTAAAATCTCTTATTTGTGTAGGCCAAGTTACTGAGAAATGTTATATCAAGCTAGTTGTTTCTTTTTAGATTATATTTGTTAGTTTTACTAAACATTTTTTAAAATATCCCTTATAAAAAGACTTATATGCTCTATTATGTGGCTTTAAGCTCCCTGTCTAACTTTAAATTCTGTTAGTGTAATACGTTTATACATTTACTTTTATATACTTTGCAATACTTTTATACAGTACTTATTTACATTATACATCTTATTCTTATTTAGAAATCTTTCTCTTTATACTGCAAATAACTGCAATAACTGCAATAAATTCAATAAGTCATTACTGTGTTAATGTGTGTTTTGTAAAATAAAATATTTTAATAATTTTATGTAT
>JAZGTJ010000692.1:0-48530 GCA_036877575.1 Botia almorhae | reverse complement strand
TATATATAGTCATCCCTCGCTCTGTCCCATGACAGTTTAGCAGCATTCCTCTGCCACCCCATCCCCTGCCCACTCTTGGCTGGTATCTATTTCAGTCAAGAATGGGGGAGAACTCTGGGTGCGGACCAATTCCCAGGTCGGAGCACTTCAAATTTGTATTTATGATAATTTGCGATTACATGTTAGTGCAATGCCTCTGCCTAGGCCAGGAATTAGTCTGTTAAATTATTATAAAACTGTTATAGTCTGTTATAAAACAAGTGTCAACCACAAGGCAACACATTCTGTACACACTACATGCTACTAAAGCAAAGAAGAAATGTCAAGCAACATTCACATAAAAAGGGAAGTAAACACTAAATGTTCTTGAAAAAACTTCCTGTGCTTACACAGACAGTAGTGTGACAATTACAATATTACTTATTACTGTATAAATCTAACAAATAAAATCATCTACTCTTGTTTTGTTCATGTTTGTTTACAGAATGACTAATGGGGGAAAATATGTGATGGAATATTGATGATATCAGACCTCATGACTGGCATTTCTCCATCCTCCTCACCAGCGTGTTGTTTCAGAAAAGGAACTGGGACAGGGTACTGAGACGTGTGGGTATTTTTATGTGTAATGATTACAAAGTGCATTTAACACTGTCACAATCTCAGTATAGAACCTTAAAATATCACAACTTTCCTAGAGATTTAGCTAAGTATTCTATTTAAAATAAACATTAATGACAACACACAATTTAAGCCATTGGAATGGAACACACATATTACTAATGTGATTGTTAGAGACAAAAATGTTACTTTCACCTCCTTCTGTTGTTTATAACTTTCAAGTATTTTGAACAGTCTAGGGGAGCACTGCACCAAGGCTCGTGTATACACAAGAAACCTCTCTCTCTCTCTCTCTCTCTCTCTCTTGCTCTCCGTACTCATGTGTGATGTCATGGCTTGTCCCAGAAATTTTACTCATGAGTACAGCAAAAACATGTGCCTGAAAATCCCAACATGGGTTTTTCCCCATTCATCCTGTAAAGAACTATGATGACCGTTCTTTTTCTTTTAAAAGTAACAAAAATGAAAAAAAAACCTTTCATGACCCTGAACCACAGGAAATGACATTTCATTTAACAATGAATATGCATGAAGACACAAAATTGCATATAGTAAACAAATTTATTATTTTCCTTTTCACAATTGCTTAACATTTTATAAAATCTGCATAACACAACAAGCAACAAAATATCGTAAACTTTTTTACTTTAACAACTTCACTTTTACTTTTACCATCACTTGCAGCAGTTTAAACATTTCACAACATGTTGGAACCACAGAGTGACATTTTTATGCTGTTATGCAATCATAATGTTTGACTATTCTCATCAGAATCGAATTTATTTTCACATAGAAAAAGTTTCAAACCACTAGATACAGGAATTACATTCTAAATTACAGACATTCATATTGGTGGTCAACCAATCAGAGTATGTCAACAGTTGATACAAATTTCCAAATCATGCTCTCACACATCTAGACAGCATTGTGTCCTATGGCTGACATCAGTATATTTATTGATATAACATTCAGCAATATAATACATAACACAATTTAGTAATAGCAAATATAACATCTTAAAACTGCATCTTGAAACACATTTTACACATTGTTCACATAAAATGTTTAAAAACAGAACTTGTTTAAATCTATTGAAAAGGCAATCAACAGATCTTTAACAGAGATAAAAACACATCTCAGTATAGAACCTGAAAATATCACAACTTTCCTAAAAATTTAGCTAAGTATTCTATTTAAAATAAACATTAATGATAACACACAATTTAAGCCATTGGACTGGAACACACATATGACTAATGTGATTGTTAGAGACAACAATGTTACTTTCACCTCCTTCTGTTGTTTATAACTTTCAAGTATTTTGAACAATCTAGGGGAGCACAGCACAAAGGCTCGTGTATACACAACAAACCTCTCTCTCTCTCTCTCTCTCTCTCTTGCTCTCCGTACTCATGTGTGATGTCATGGCTTGTCCCAGGATTTTTACTCATGAGTACAGCAAAAACATGTGCCTGAAAATCCCAACATGGGTTTTTCCCCATTCATCCTGTAAGGAACTATAATGACCGTTCTTCCTTTAAAAGCAGAAAAAAACTTTACAAAGGAAAAGAACCTTTCATGACCCTGAACCATCACCTACAGCAGTTTAAACATTTCACAACATGCTTGAACCACAGTGACATTTTTATGCTGTTATGCAATCATAATTTTTAACTATACTCATCAGAATCTAATTTATTTTCCCACAGAAAGTTTCAAACCGCTAGATACAGAATTTACATTCTAAATTACAGACATTCATATTGGTGGTCAACCAATCAGAGTGTCAACAGTTGATACAAATTTCCAAATCATGCTCTCACACATCTAGACAGCATTGTGTCCCATGGCTGACATCAGTATATTTATTGATATAACATTCAGCAATATAATACATAACACAATTTAGTAATAGCAAATATAACATCTTAAAACTGCATCTTGAAACACATTTTACACATTGTTCACATAAAATGTTTAAAAACAGAACTTGTTTAAATCTATTGAAAAGGCAATCAACAGATCTTTAACAGAGAAAAAAACACATCTGCTAATCAACCAAATAGACACAGTTATTAGCTAATGTTGATTATTACAAGATGGCCTGATCAGTCAATCGCTAATAACAGTTTTAAACAGGGGTGTAGCAACCATTGTAACTAGGGAAACACGTCACCCCAACCTCCAAAACATTTTAGTCAAAATGTGATAAAAATTGTAGCCAGATGCAACTTAAAGATCACCAGATGTCTCTGGTAATTAGATATTTCAGCAATGAACTGAATTAATGCGTATGCAGTAATCTTCTGTGGCAAACGTTACATCACCTAAATACTAATTAGATTTATTATGTGATCCACTACTTTTCAGATTACCCGATTACAGAATAAAAATAACAGCACACAGTACATAAAAATAACATTTGACTTAACAAAAACTAAATAAGCACAAGTATACAGTAATGACACAGATGAAATTAGATGGTATTAAAGTGCAAATAACTGCACTTACTGAAGCACTAAAGCATTATTGTTTATCATCCAAACATACATCCTTTATGTATAAATGCATTATTCACCTAAACATTTATGCAGTTGGCAAATGCTTTTACCCAAAGTGACTTACAATGCAAGAAGGATATTTTATGCATTCCCTGGGAATCAAACCCATGACATTGGCGTTGCTAGCACCACACTTTACCAACTGGGCCACAGAAACACATTTTGTCCTGTTTCTGTGCTTAAACAAGTCCAAGAATTTCCCAGAATACATGTACAAAACCCTTTGGGATACTCTCTGTTAACCATCAAATAGCTATTGCATATCTACTAATGCAAACTGATCTAAATCTCTTAAGTTCAATAAATTATGTACAAAAATAAACCGGGAGATACAGAGTGATAGAGTTAAACACTTAATGCTACGTGATCCATGCTTCTTCATATGTCCTAATCCTGGGTTATTATTGTTTAATGTCATTCATAGGATTAAGTGAACTTTGTTCCTCCTGATGGACACAAGCCCTACTGCTCACTTCATCACAGTCCCACAGAGAAACATCTTTGCTTTCTGTTTCACAAGCCCTCAAGTTCAGCACAGTGAGAGCGCGCCGCCGGAACTCTTTGGACAGACAGAGGTAAATCAAAGGTTTGACCACACAATGAAGGAGCCCCACAACAGCTGTTGCACTGCTCGCTGTCCATTGCTTTCCTTCACACCACCTTGATTCTGTTATGGAGACAGTGTTCACAATAAAGGCAATGTTGTAGGGTGTCCAGCTGATGAAGAAGGCCAGCACCAGAGCTGCAAACACATGCGTTCTTATGTTCTTCTTTTTCTGTGGTCCATTAGTCCTGTGTCTTATATGCAGCAAGATACAGGAACAAAAGCACAGCACCACCAGCGCAGGCAATATGACACCCACAACAAGATGCAAAAGACGGGTGGCAACGCGCAAGTCATTACTGGGGTAAACGTGATCACAATGCCATTTATGCTGATTTTTTGGATCAACAATGGCTTCCAGGTAGATCCAGTCAGGAATGGAAAGGAGCAGACTAATGAAGCAGATGATTATGCAGCTCAGGTGAATCATTGTGGGTTTGTTACGAGAAAACATCTGCACTCCACGAACGATGGACAGGTAACTTTCAAAACTGATGAGGGCCAGCAAAAAGATGCCACAGTACATATGTATCTGATAAATGAAGAGAACAAGGAACAGTGACTACAAAATGAACTTCTAGCACATAACTATGACTTTATATAAGCCATATAGGTATAGAATATCAGCATAAATCTAATTACACAATACAAATAAAGTACATCGTGATCTATGATTAAAGTTTATATCAGGCCAATACATTAACTAACCTAACACAAAGCTAAAACCTAAACTCACACTGATCACAATATCTCACCTTGAACAAAGCTCCAGCCAGCTTGCAGAATCCTGTGCCGAGGATCCATCCCTTCACTGCATCTACAGCCCAGAGGGGCAGTGTAAGCAACAGCACAACGTCAACAGCACCCAGATGAAGGATGAAGATGTCCATCACATTCAAGTTTTGTCTCTTATGCCACAATATCGTCAGCACCAGTCCGTTTCCCAGCAATCCCCATACCAGCCCCACAGAATACAAAAGTGGAATGAAAACTCCCAAGAAGCCACAGGTTCGACTGGACTGGCGGTCCACCTCTAAATACTCGTAACTATAATAATCAAAGGTATTGTTAGACTCAAACAGTCCGTGCAGGTCTAACTCCATATTTGACTACAATAAAAAAGGCTTTAAACAGCCTTCTATTTCTCAGAAAGAAAAAAGATCAGCGATGTAGACCGCAGCTAGTTGTGTGATCTGAGCTGCGAAGAGTTTCTTATAAGCAAGTGTCACATGCTGGGTTTTCACATGATGTTGTAACAACAGTGAAATGGAAAACAGTTTCCTAATCACTTTGTAGATAATAATGAGACAATGCGAACAAACCGTCCTGCCAGAGAGCCATTTATCAGTCTTATATTGAGGTTACTAAGTTAATAAACAGGTATGTTTTTGTTTTTAAATACTCTTTTAATATGTTCTGATACATGAATACACTTTAATAACTATGACGTAATTACGATAGATGGGCATTTTATTTTGTTAGTGTGTATTATATAACGTTTTATAGTTATATATCAATAGGGCTTGTAAATATAAACATTATGTACGCTAGGCTTGAACCCTAACGCAGGACAGTTTAAGACTAAACTGAAGCAAAACGCGAGAGACAGAATCATAAAACTTTAAATCGTCGACCTTTGACAAAAAAAGCCAAACTTAAACGTACAAATGTGATCATGTTCCTGTTTCTTAATCAAGACGTCTATCGCACTCTCTCTTCCCCGTCACCATCTCTTCTCTAAAACAGTTTCTTTTTGTTTCATCTGCGGAGTGTCGTGTTTACTCCAAGTAAATAGTGAAAGAGGAGTTCTGAGGTAACTATGATCACCCAAGTATTGTTTTTCTTCGTCTTTACCCAGAGCTTAAAGGTTGCCACTTGATCCTACTAGCTTATTTGCCCACTGGTCTGTATATCAACATATTGTGCACATTTGGTTGTCCACGCTACAGCCTTGGTGATTTTTTGCAGCCGTAATGTGCCAACATTGCCCTCTTGTGTTTGATGTTTTAAAATACAGTTGACTGGCTGTAAATAAGGTATAACGCATTTATTAACATAAAAAGTATAAATCGTCTAAAAATAGACTGAGCTGCTTTCGTTACTTCCCCAGACTCAAAACATTTACATTTATATTTATTTATTTAACACGTTTATCCAAAGCGACTTACAAAAAACAGCATTAAACATTTTGTCTTAAGAACCAACAAGTCTAAAGCTACATTTGCAATCGTATTATGATGCTAAAGACAGGATGAAATTGATTTTTTTTCAATATATAGGAAAGAACATTAGCAGATTAGGGATTAGTCAGTTGTTCTTGAGTAGTCAAGTTGTTTTTCGAAGGTTGTGATGGCCTCAGAAGATTGGCTGGAGACTGGGAGTTCATTCCACCAGGAAGAAACAGTAAA
Source organism: Botia almorhae (assembly GCA_036877575.1). Lineage (NCBI taxonomy): Eukaryota > Metazoa > Chordata > Actinopteri > Cypriniformes > Botiidae > Botia > Botia almorhae. Next base: position 42,336 of record JAZGTJ010000692.1, on the reverse strand, counting down.
AACATTTCAAACATCTGTTAACTAATAGGAGGGTCTGTACTTAATTTGGCAAAATGATGAAAGAAACAAACTCTTGTAATCAGTAAAATGTGTTTGATTCATACCAGGTCGTATCGCATTGTATTATCACCCCAGTATTTCCCTACCACGGTTAAGGATTATGGGTGCAGGCAGTCTTAATGGAACCAATAGGACTGATATAAACCAATGGGTTAGCAGGCTCCCCAATGTATGAACTAATCAAGCAGAGGAGCCAAAACGGACAAAACTTGTCAAAGACATTGTTACTCAACCTCTACCCCTAACCATATCAGTGTTTAAGACCCTAACCAAGTACTATACGTAACCCAAACATTAGTACTAAACCAATTGCTAAACTTCTTTAGGCTCTCAGAAATTGTTCCAGAATTGCATGCACTGCTATTGATCTGCTGACTTTCTAAATTATGATTCACTTTACTTGGGTATCCAATATGACCTTATAAATTTAAACATTAAAAAATACATCTGTTCTTTCTGTGTTGTTCCTGTTGTTCTCAGAATCAAAGACGTCTCGAAGGAAATGAGTCACATCTGTTTCTTTATTACAACTTAACCTATACTTCATCAGAAAAGGAACACACAAAAAAGACAAATAATCAAACATTTAAAATTAAACCAATAATGTGACTTGTTAAGAGACTCTTGTTAAGGGTGTTTAATAAAGGGAAAAGAGAGTCTTCAAAAATGGTTTCAGTTCCTGCTTGTGACAATAACCCAGACAGCCCTGAGGCCAATTCATTGACATGGTTATAAAAAAAGCAAGAAAGCAAAATTGTTGATGCTCCAAATTTGACAGAAAAGCAGAATTTTAATTGAGGCTTAAAATGATACCCTAATTCTGAATGTTTGGAAAGTTTTTTTCCCATATATAGCCAACCAGAACAAGACATGCATTGTTACAAAATGTGCAGGTATATCTTTAACAAGCATACAAGCCTTTTAAAAATGGTAAATGTACTTTAGAATTGTTCTAGGAAATTGCAAGCTTATAACATACTGAGCACAAAAAAAGTCTATGCAAATAGAAATGTGGTTTCTTCAGTTCTTGGGAAGAACAGTCATTTCTCTTTTTGCAGTGAAAGCTTCTCTTATCTCTCTCCATGTCTGTCAGTTTATCTATTCTCTTTCATTTCTGTTTCTCCTTTTGCTTTTCAATCTTCTGCAGTTTTTCAGACCATGGCGGAGAAGTATGAGGTATTCTCACTGTCTACTGAGCTGAAGGATCCAGTAGGCCTGCGGGTTGATCCCCAACCATGTGCCCATTCTGCTGATCCAGGACACGCTTTGGATCTTAATACAGCTTTGCACATCTGGGCAAGCTCACGACGGAACTTTACCCCCACAAGGCCGTACAGTAGTGGATTTAAAGCGCAGTGTGCCAGCCCAAAACTTTCTGTCACCAAAATGCCGATATCCAACACCTTGTTTAACGCACAACTGTTGACAATAACCCCCAGAGTACGCAAGCTGTCAGTCGTCCGCAGAGCATTATATGGTGCCCAGCTGACCACAAACACAACCACCAAGGAGATAATGAGCCTCAGAGAGCGACGTTTCTGCCTGCGTGCGCTGGCGTGGCACAGTGCCTTAAAAATGCGAATATAGCAGTAGAGCATGACCAACAGGGGAAGCACAAATCCGACAAATAAACTAATCAGCTGCATGCTAATCTGCCACTGCTCGAAGTTCTCTTGCGAAAACACCATTTGGCACACCCGCTTCTCAGTGCCATATAGCTTAACCACATCACGACACAGCACATCCACAGCAGCCAGTCCTAGACACGTGACCCAGATCACAGCACAGGCCAACTGAGCTTGACAGGTTTTGCGCCTCCAGCTGATATTGATGGCGTGTACGATAGCCAAATAGCGGTCAAAGCTGATGCATGCCAGGAACAGAACGCCACAGTAGACGTTGAGCGAGAACAGTGCTCCGGCGACCTTACACATGAAGAAGCCAAAGATCCAGTCGCTGATCCACTCCACAGCAAAAAACGGCAGTGTTATAGCCAATAATATATCAGAGATGGCCAAATGGAGCAGGAAAGTATCTGTCAGTGAAAAGGAGCAGGGGCTGTGTCGAGATTGCCGATAGCGGCGGATCACACAGAGCACCAGAACGTTACCCACTAGTGCCAATATAAAAACAAGGATATAAGACACAGGGGCAAAACGACTGCCAAATTTCCATGTGTCCTTTAGGCTGCAGGGGGCAGCACTGCCATCATCTATGAAAGAAGTGACGTTTGAATCATAATCCTCACCGTACTGTAATTGAAAGGGAGTGAAACACATTTTAGCGTGTTGTTCATTTTCAGAGTTTATCATACATTCAACACTCACAAATGCCTTTGATGCCTACCAACACTCACCCAGTAGGGGTCGATGGTTGTCATTGTGTTTTTCATGGTGAACTTCAGGGCAGGGAGTGATGCAGTAGAATAACGGACACAAGATGCACTCGTTTCTCACGCTTTCTTGCATATATGTCTCTCCTTTCGTACAATGGCAAGAGAGAAAAATAAAAGGACAGACAGTAAAACATTTTAAAGAGAAGACCATTCAATACAAATACTGTAAAGGGGAACTGACCGCTGTGTCCAAAGGGAATCAAAACTGCATAAATGTGGCAAAAGCACTGTTTTGAAATCCCCAGTTTGCTGAGTATGGAGAAACTGCAAGTTTCATACATTTTAAAACAAAAACCTGACTGTGACAGGTTGGTAATTTGAAACTTTTTAAAAGTGGTGTTATAAAGAGGCATGTTGACGTTGTCCAGTATGTTTAAAAAGTGGGAAAAGTAGAGTACAACTGGGAAGTGAAAGTGCTGTGTATTAACATACAGCAGCATAGGACTGGTTGTGAAACTTTAATTAAAATATCATTTTAACTATTCTACTATTATTCTACAGTACAAGGGTGCTCCTATTAGTGCAGTAATTTTGTCCCATTTCTGCAGTATTCTGTTTGTGCAGTAATACATGTGAGTAAACACAAGGAAATAGTTTTGTCTGCAATAAAATTTCAACTGAATGTTACACTAAACACACAGAATATTCTTTGCAATATTTCATTGCTGAAAAATTGTTTCACAATACACAGAAACCAGATTCTGAATGACAGATAAAAATGCTTCTCTATCTTTTACATTAAAAATATATATCAAGAGCTCACAGTAAAATAACTGTTGGAATATACTAAGAGCAAGAATCTCAATTTCTTACCGGTTGTCTCTCTCTCTGCTCTTTGTGCAGGGGCTGAATGGCCCTGATCAGACAATGGTCTGATTATTTCTCAAACGGTCCAGGAAATACATTCATCTTAGTGTTTCCTGCCACTTGCTGTCTCTCTTCCCTTTTTGCTTTCTCCACATAACTTACTGGAAATATTTTCAACATCATATATAAATATCTTATGTAATATGAATTTAAATTTTTAATTAGAATTCGTTTTTGTTTATGACGCTGACAGAAATGGATTATTTTTTTATTTTTTTTTTCAGACTAACTAGTTAGGTATTAAGTGATAATGCATGTTGCTATTGCACACATTATTATGAAGTGCAAACTAAGAGATATATATTCCTGAAATAGATGAGAATTTTGATTTTTTCCAAAATTGTTTCCCTTTAAACCAACAACATTATACTACTAATAACAACAATGATCACTTAACAAGGTCTTTAACAGTTTTGTTTTTCCTCAAAATTAATCTAGAATATAATTTAAAGTTTAGTGTGGCACTAAACTGTACTGTAAAGGTTGGTTTATATTTCTGTGGTTTTAAAGAAGCTTTTAAATGTCCTCATTAAAAATGTTTAAAAACTGCAAATGTTTTAACTCTGTACTCCGTAAACTCTGTACTTTGTATGCTACTCAAAAAACATCACATCCTTTAGTGCGGAAGCAAGTGGTTTGGCCTTGGTTTAGCCTTACATATATACATTTCCTTTGCAAGAGTCTTCACACTTTGCTTCAAGCAGTTGTTATAGTGATAATGTCAGTTATTGTAAACAAAACCTTAGCAGAATGGAAACCTAAATAGTCAAAAGCACAGTGGCTGACTCTGTGGTTAACTGGGCATGTTTGGTATTACTGATGTTGTTTTTTTTTAGATCTGTTCCAGATGTGTTAACACCTTTGTTTTAACTTCTTTTATCTGCCAGTATTTGAATATAAATTCAAAAATCTACAAAACATTTAGATTTTACTGTGAATACATGCTATTATGTCTAATATCTTGGTTTTAAAAAAATCCAGAATTTGAACTTCAAAATGAAGAATCCTATATTATATATAAGAAACATGTCTTTACCAATGATTGCAAAATACTAAAGTACCAATGACTACAAAGAACTTGTGCACACTTGTGTGTTTCTAATTTTTTACATAAATTTTACAAATGTGTGTCTCAGATATTTTCCTAAGTAGTGAAAATAGATAGTAGGTCACTCAAAGCCTTAAGCTGGTTCAGACAAATGACAGTCTATATATATTATATATATTAATAACATGCATTGATAATATCTTAGTATCATAATACTAAAGTTAACCGATGACTGATTATGACTCAACAATTGTGTGGTTTTTGATTTGTGACCTGCAGTTAATGTCTTCATCACAGGGAGGCAGCACATTCATTTTTCATGCCATACGGAACTGTAGTCCATATCTCATATTCCACTGTAACAGTTAGTATGTGGGAAATTAACAACCTTAGTACAAAGGGGTATTTCCTACATACAAAGTAATTTCCCACATACAGTTAGTATGTGGGAAATTAACAACCTTAGTACAACAGAATACAAGCAGATTGACATCCGCTTTATTCAGTTTCCACTTGTTTCATCTATCCATTTTAATCTGTTCATTCAAGTGACTTCCCCCTTTTTACATACTGATCTATGCAACCTCACAACACTCTGCTTTGTCTTAAGTTTAATTCCTTTTATGTTATTATTTACTTTTTTATGTTTATGTCACTGTAATGACTTCATAAATGAAATAAAGTTTACACGTTTAATGGATAAAGTAACACATATAGATAACATAGAGATGAAGATAACATAACAATATACATAACACACATTAAAAGGAGTAGTTTAGACATTTTTCCACAGGTCTATATTTTTTTAAAAGTTGTTTATGTAACAGAAACCCAAGCTTCTTGTTTCTAATGTTGGAAACGAAACGATAGTGGGCTGTTTCTAATCCGTTACTTTTTCTCTGTCCAATACATTAGAAACTGAAGAATGTGGCTTTGACAGGATGGTTGTGCAAATTGTATTTTCAGACATTGGGCAATCAGGTGGTATATGCACGTCTGTGTGGTTACAGTGGTTTGAATGCGAGAGGAACTGACAACAGAATGTGAAAAAATATAATTTAAGACAGTTTTAGTCATTTAAAGCTATCAAATGTTAAACTAACTGAAGGCTAACTGCTGTGTATGATACGTGAATATGAAAGATTTTCTTTTCATTAAAGGTCATTTCTTTTCCTTGCATAGACTATGTTTTGATAATACTGATTTTTAGTTCAATGCAAGTATTTTATAGTTGTTGAGAACTATAAAATGAGTGGAACTGGGCAATTTATAGATGTTATATATATATAACTTTACAGAGGGCAAAAGAGGCAAGAGACTGATTACTGTGTTAAATACCTGATTTCACAGAGTCAGATAATTAGTGTTGGTTGGTACAGCTGCAGTGTGCTGAATTAAAAGAGAAAACCGGAGACATGCTTTGATGTGTAAGACTAAAAACAACACAATACAAAACAGTCTTGCTCCTTTTAACGCCACTTCTTAAATACATGCTATTCCTATCACATGCTAAATATAATAATAAGAATAATTCAGATGTTCTCTCAGTTTTTAATTAAGAATCGCATATAATAAATTTAGTCTTATCATGAGACGGACACCCATTTGTTATGCATAGCTTACATGTCAAGTGTGTGGATTTGTGTGTGGGTTTTTCTAACTGTAGTCTAATTGTAACTATGTTTGCTGATCAAGCACTAATCAACAGCAGCAGTGACCATGTGTCAATCTGTGGCCGTAACCATGGTAACCAAGTTTGAATAAGCTGTGGTCACAGAGCCTTAATGCTTGAATCAATGTTTGTTTTTAGAATAAGGACACAGCAACATACAAAAAAGTCTGACATACAGTATTTGTTATACAACATTATTTGGACATTAACTGTGAGCTGAAACCTGTACTAAATTATTATTCACTTATAAATTACTTTAGTAAATATTTATTTAAATTGTTTCTGTGAATGTGCAGGTAAGAAATCTATGAAGAATTCATATGTACATAATTTCATTATTCAATCCGGTTTTAAGAATTGAATTTGACATAACTCCAAAAGCATGTGCAGGTATTAACTAATCTATCAAATGTGTTAAAGATCTATCAAATGTATTAAGGATGACAGAAGTGTCTCTCTTTACACCTGTGCACATATGTGCACGTTATGTTATGTGTTGGTGGCACTTATGAAGCCGGAAATCCTGGTGTGACCTTGGTTTGTGCTGTATCATTGTTGCTCCTGACGATAAGGTCAATGCAAGCATTCAGAGAGTTGTACAAACATACAGTGTTCTCTAAGTGTTTTCTTATGGCTTCCAGATAACATACTATGTCTATAATGTGTCTTAATGGAAGGGTGTGGGGACCTTAAAGAGAAAACTCCTCGCCCCAAAACCAAACATTTTATCTTTCTTTTTTATAGCAGTTCTCACCATTAGCACACATTTCCTGTGAATAACCAAAAAGGTTATAACACCAAAGGTAACGTTTCTCCACCCCTCCGTAACATTTTAGTTTTTTTCACTTCACTGAGATCTGCCTGAAGCTAAGCACCATCTACTTGAGCCACAGAAATTGGATTTAAGCACCTTTGGAAACAGGTGAGGGAAATGACAACATTTAAACAACAGTCATGGTTTGGAAATGGTATCACATATTATGTCCTATTCTGATGAAACTCGCTGTAATCTCGCTGGTAAAATCTGCCATAAGCATTCCTGTAAAAGTATTTGAAGTTTTGTAAACGTTTTTTTTGTTTTTGATTAAACCACCTGACTATCTTTAGCAACTGTGTGAAGTGATTTTGCTTGTAATAAGAATTAAACCATTTAACAACATTTGTTATCTGTTGTATCAGTAATGTCATATCAGACAGAAATAATCACATCCCAGCCTCAGATGACTGTGACCAGTTACACCATCTCCTCTGGATCCACTGACTGGAACTCTAATGTCTGTGACTGCTGTGATGACTGTGGCATCTGTGAGTGAGTTTCCTGGAGACAAACATGAAGTAACCATGAAAATCCCTGTTGCTAGCTAAATTAAATACTGGTTTGCTCCTCAGGTCTGTGCGGTGCTTTTATTCCCTGCATTTTGGGTTGTAAGGTGGCACAGGATCATGGTGAAAGCTGCTGTTTGCCTTTCTTACCTGGAGCTATGGTTGCATTGAGAACCAGCATCCGTGACAAATATTATATTAATGTAGGTGTTTATGAAATTAAGTCCAAAGGACCCATGCATTTCACAATGTCAGGTGAATGTGTTGAATCCTTGTGTTTGGGTGAAGTTCAGTAAGTGTCTTTTGTCTTTTGAAGGGGTCTGTCTGTGATGACTGGTTGATTATGTCCTGCCTTGCTCCTTGCGGACTCTGCCAGTTGGCTCGAGAACAGAAGATGAGACGCTAATTACAAAAAAAAACCAAGGAGAGAAATTTGAATGGTCTTTGAACTGGATTGATGTCTTTCTTTTGAATGTGGTTTTGAAATTTTCAGATTATACCAACTGTTTAAATTACCCTAAACCGGATTAATGTAGCATAATGACATATTATTATTGTTACTTCAATGTTACATTGTGACATGTTATGAAACGTAATGGGGTAAATAGACAATTATTAATATTTTTATTCACATATTTATATATAAATACATTTGTTTAGAAGATTTTTCTTCATATTCAATCACAGCAATCTGATCATGTGTTAAGAGCTTTTGTCTGTTATTTCTTCTAGCCTGAAACCATTATTGTTCCTCTTTTTGCTCCTATGAAAAGAGAACCCCTTTCTAAAGTGACACAACCAGTGTGCAATTGTTTTGCAAAATTTGAGAAACAGCAATGATTTGTGATGATTTCATTCACAGCAATGAAGGTAGGTACTAAATTTTGAGATCATTTTAATCTAGAAACTATTTGTTTAAAGTAAAATTTTGACTACAACAGAAGGATGAAGATCTTTGAAATGTTCATTGGTTTACAAAAAGAGGCTGAGATTTCTTTGTATTGATGGTTTGAAAACAAACCATTCAGATTGAGTACTGAGTTTTCTGTTTGATGGTCTGTTTTCTGTATCATGGATATATATTATCCATTATATATATATGTATATATATATATATATATATATGCATATGCTAATAGGAATAAAGTAAAATAAAAGGGGATTGATATGGCTTAATTTCAGTCACATGTATTTCCTGTAATATGGACCTTTGGAAAACATTTAACTCTTAAATGTTTTGAGTTCTTCTTTAATTTAATATTATTAATAGACCGCACAAAAACCTTATCTATGTTTTTCAGTACATGTACTGAAGAAAAATCTTCTGAAAAGAGGTAATTTCCCAGCTGCCAATTTTAGGTTGTAAGAATTTTTCCCTAACACTTTCATTAAGTAACAAAAATGCTAAAAAGGTTATTTTTGAAAGTTGAAGGAATGTTCAAAATGTTCAGATTTTAGACATTGTATTAATGTTATTGCTTGGTTGTAAGAACGTTATTTAAACATTTTAAAATCTGTAATGTTTTTAAAATGTTCTACTAACAACATTTTTAACATTAAAAATGTTCTAGTAATGTTTCTGCATTCACTTTTTTGATAACTTTAGCTAATGTTTAGCTTTAGCTAACGTTATGAGTATGTTCCATGTTAGCTGGATTGTATTGCTGGATAATTGTAATAAATAATATTTAATTTTGAAAAGGGAATTAATTTCATATTAAGCTGATGATAATATTTTACTTTACTTTTGTTTTTACCAGCTGGCTGTAAATTGGATTAGGAGCTGCTTGTACATCTGAGTGAAGACTCTAACCTCATACTGTTGATCTATGGAGAAGGAAACTAATAAGAAAAATACTTAACATTGGAATAAATCTTATTAACATTAGTCTGATAAAATATGGCACATTTTGCATGTTGTGAGCTGATCCTAGGGGGAATATTAATATGCCTAATTAAACATGCCTTCAGCTACAGTTTCAGGAGTTGCACACAGCTCCCAGGTTATAACCATACAACCTACACATGTGTTAAAAACCATAAGTCAGACATAACTTCAATTGTGAGTGATGTGTTGACCACTGCTACAAACCTTACAGTTTCTCACAGCAATCTTCCAGAACTTCCAGAACGGGCCTTCCAACATCTTCCTAATCTGAATTATCTAGTTTTGGACTATAACCAACTTGAGGAAATTGACAAAGGTGCCTTCAGTAACCTGACACAGCTTAAGTTTTTGAACTTGTCCTGCAATAACATATTCTCTCTTCATTATGAAGTGTTCGGTGACCTGCACAACCTCACACAGCTGCTGCTGGGAAACAACAGAATTGTTGACATTGATATGCTTCTGTTTTCCAGACTGACAAACCTACAGACTCTTGATTTACGCAGGAACCTCCTGAATAACTTTTCAGCTTTGGTTCAGAGCATTACACACCTGTCCAGCCTGATCAGACTTGACCTTTCTTTTAACTATCTAACCACCCTGCATCACTCCAGCCCTCTGCCTCAGTCACTGGCCAGCCTCTATCTTAGTAATAATAAACTCTGTAAGCTGGGATGTGATAAATCTTTCCTAATGTATGTCAAAGTACTGGATTTCTCAGACAACACCTTACTGTCATTTCAAAATTTTCAAGGTCTGAATCTGGGGAACATAACGTATCTGCGCTTGCGTTTTACCAATGTCTCTGTAATCAGACTTATTAATTCCACCAATGTACGACCTTGGCACATCGACTTCTCTGGTTTGAAACTAATGGACCATCATGCATTGCATTCACTGTGTTTTCTTCTGCAATCTCATTTAAAGAAACAAATACCTAAACTGATCCTCCAGAGCAATTCCATTAAATCACTGAACAAAACCAACACATTCAAGCAGTGTCCCAAAATCACCGATGTCATGGACCTCTCACGCAATGAGATTAAAAACGCAAGCTGTTTGCAATTCCTAAATGGTCAGAACCGACTGAAAAATCTCAAGCTGGAACATAACCACCTGACCAAGCTTTTATCCTGCAACAGAAAAAATAAATTCTACAACCTAAGAAGCCTGAGCTTTCGGTACAATCGTATTCTAGAGGTCAATGGTTATGCCTTCAGTCATACACCCAAATTAACAAACCTTGAGCTGAACATTAACATAATAGCCTATATGGACCATAAAGCTTTAAATGGACTCAAAGATCTCATCACACTTCGTCTAGACAACAACCTCTTGACTGACATATATAAGGACAGCTTTAAAGATCTCGTCAACTTAAGAACCCTTAACTTGCGCAACAACCAGTTAGCTGTGATTTTTAACTATTCCTTTCATTCTCTTAAAAATCTAACAATTTTAGATCTAGGTGGGAATAAAATCACACAGCTGAAACCGCATGCATTAGATGGTCTGAAAAGTTTGACTAATTTATATTTAGATAGAAATCGCCTGAAAAAGATTGATGGTGTGCTGTTTGGAAAACTTAGTGCCACGCTGCAAGTGCTGGATTTACAGGCCAATCACATTGTGTATTTCACAGAACAAACAAACTCTCCATTCATAAATCTAACAAAACTTCTGGATCTAAAACTGGATGCGCAGGAGCCAAGTGGCATAAACATGTTGCCTCGTGCATTTTTTCATGGCTTAACATCTCTGAAAAGTCTTTACCTTACCAACAACCATATCACTGGATTTGGTGCAGAAACATTTGATGACCTGAAGAGTTTGCAGTTTTTAACTCTGGATAACTCATGTGTTGGTATCGCCCAGCTCAAACCAGGTATTTTCAAAAACCTCCGAAAGTTGACAACTTTGTATGTTGAAAACATGGGCATTAAATTTTTCTCAAAAGAGGTGTTTGGAAATCTCACAGGACTAAAGGTACTACATCTCAATCGCAATGCCATGCTCTCTCTAAACAGAAACTTACTGGAAAATCTAACCAATCTAACATATATTGACATGCGCAGTTGTCCCCTGAGTTGTGGCTGCCAAAATACTGACCTACAGAACTGGACCATGAACAATCAAAGAATCCAATTTCCATATCTTTACAATATTTCATGTCAAGACCACCAAGGGTCATACTTTCACAACTTTGACACTAATGTCTGTTATCTAGACTTAGGAATCTACCTGTTTTCCTCAACTTGCACATTCACACTTTTATTAACCATTATACCACTCCTCTATGTCAGACTTTACTGGAAATTTAAGTATGGCTACTACGTCTTTCGATCATGGTTTGGAGAACAGTGGCGCCGTTTACGAGACCAGGAGGAGAAATACAAGTACGATGCCTTCATTTCTTATAACTCAGCAGATGAAAACTGGGTAATGGAACACCTGTTGCCAAACCTGGAGGGTTCTTCATTTCGACTTTGCCTCCACCACAGAGACTTTGAGCTGGGACGTGACATTGTTGACAACATTGTAGCTGCTGTATACAGTAGCCGTAAAACAATCTGCGTGGTCAGTCAGAGCTTTCTTCGCAGTGAATGGTGCTCTTTGGAGATCCAGCTGGCCAGCTACCGTCTCTTTCAAGAAATGCAGGATGTGCTGTTGCTGGTCTTCCTGGAGCCTATTTCTGAGCGCCAACTGTCCACTTATCACCGTATGAGGAAGGTCATGCTGAAAAAGACCTATTTACAGTGGCCTGGGTTAAATTGTTCAGATCCAACCAGTGCAAAAGAACTATTTTGGAGTCAGCTAAAAAGAGCACTAAGGAGCAGCAACACTGCAGGCCAAGAGGAGCAGAAGCTGAAGGAGGAGAAAGATCAGAGGAGACGAGATAAACTAGGTGTGGGTGTAGAGGAAGGAGAATATTTTGTGAATCAGACACCAGCAGATGATGAAGTATATTACCTGATGCCCTAAATTACTACCTAAACATGTATATTAATCTTCATGTTATATTTTACAAACATTTAGTAGGAATACTAATCCACTAATCATGCTATTGTTTATACTACTAATAATGGAAAACATAAATTCACAGACATTTCATATTTTATTATATTTTTAAGGTGCTATTATAATACCATGTATAATGTATAACAAGTGAAATAACTGTGCTTTGTTTACCTTTACAAGAGTATTACATAGTTGTGTCCTTTGATTTTTTTTGTTTACCACAAAATATTTTATCAGGCACAAAACTGAAATTGTAAAATGTCACATGCAAATCTCTGTTAAATAAAAGACCAGTTTGCCTCACTAACTGATTTCACAAAATCACATGCATCTTTTTCACAGAAATTTAAAAATAATATTAATTCAACAAAAAGAAAATTGCTCCAAAATAAACAAGCATTTTAGTGAATGGACAGCATGAGAAATATAAAACTAATGTGCATTGCATCTGATCTTAAGAAGTGGCAGCCACAACATTATTATAACAAATAATGTCATACATAATGTAATTATACATAATGTGAGCATGCTAGACCTCTAATTCACCTGCAGATGTCTTTTAAGATTAATTTATATTTTCTCCTACTACATGTTACTCGTACTGCCAATGACACAATCATGCAGTAAGCAGAACATTTTTGTGTATCCACTTGTGGCTTGTGCTTATTCTAACCATATCATCCCCAATAATGATAAAATGCTCTTATGTGTTCAGTCTGGAACTGAGATTCATACCAGTCCAGTCTGACCTGTATTGGGAGTTAGATGGATGTGAAAAGCGAAAAAACGGCTTATATCGAAAGCCTTCTGAGGGAAAGTATGTTGAGATTAATGTAGGAGCCCATCGTTCTCTGATATCCTGAATTTGCAAGTGATTGGAACAGAAGTTGGATTCTCCCAAAAATGCATCCGGAGATTTCAGTTTCCTAATCTGATATTCCTGATGTATATTTAATGTAGAATCTGTGTTTTCTTTCCATTGGTGAGAGATGAGTTCTAAATCAAAATGTTTCATTCTTTCACCTCTCCTTTGTGCACCCTCCAGTAGCTGTTGGGAAAAGGGCTCATAAATATGATCTGCCCATCTGGGGGCATGGTGTATGGGAGAGACATGCTGGAATAAAGCCTGGTCCTGCCGAAAGACAGTTGTTTTGGGATAATGCTGAGCTCTGGAGCAATCATGAGGCAACACAGCTGTCCTCGACTCGTCCATCTGCAAAGACTGACCAATCAAAGTCACAGGCAAACAGATATTAGTGCTAAACAGTAAATTCATTTAGTCTACATTGCAACAGTTTGCTGGTATTAGCATTGGTAACAATTCTCTGTTAGGCTACACATTTCCATTAATTTATGCCTTGTTACATTTCATACACTTACTATGTCTGTGCATGACAGCCATTGTATAGGGAAGACTGGTGAGGGGAAATCCTTCATGGTTTGCACTCTGCACTTCTTCATGGAAGTGCCTCCATCTGAGTCATGCTTAACTTCCTCTGTCAAATAATCCTGTGGCATGACATTGTCTATAAATGCAGAGCGGTTATTAAACAATGTGTATTAAAAACTATTATGTGAAAAACATAGTTTTCTTTAAACTTACTGCAGATATATTTTTGTTCCACAGGTTCAAAAATAATAAAATATAAAACATAAAAAAATTTGATTACCTGTCCATATCTCTATGTTCCTGCTGTGTTTGCTATCCTCATTTCCCACTCCATGGCTAAAATGTATGTGCGGGCAGTCCTTTTGTATCTGCTCTGAACTGAAAACGACAGTTTGCTTTCTGTTCGGAGAAAACCTGAGTGGATTTAGCTTACTCAAGTTTTGTTGTAAATGGAAGCCGTGTCTTTTTTGTAAAGACTGCAGTAGCACATCTCTACTTTCTGCCAGCAGGGGACGCTGACGGTTTGGAACTTGGCGCTTAACTGTCTGGCAAAACTGCGTAGCCAGTCTTTTCATAACTTCCCTTACAGACACTGATATTTTCTCCCACTGCTTAACATTATATGTCAATGTACCATTCCCAGAGTTCAGTTCAGATAAAGAGGGATCAGTCTTGTTTTGTGAAACTTCCATGTTTGGGAATCCTGCCATGGTAGATGTTGATTCTAATATTTGTATATTCATTAAACAATGTCCCTTATTAGACTTTGAAATTCTTTCTTCACTGTTACCTTGATTATGTGATTTGGAAGAATGTGTTTCTGGAATATCTAAGTATTTCTTGTAAACTTCTGTTGGAGTGAAATATAACTGATTATTTTCTAGCAATGACATAATCATCAGTTTAGTTTCTTTACTAAGTTCTGTTCTTGAACTTTTCTTTGCCCTTATATTTGACTGTGTATTATTTTCTGTCTTCTGTACTGGTTCCTGGACCTCATCAAGAATGCAGTCCTGGACTTAGTCAGGTACTGAATGTGGATAAGGAGGTATTGGAGATGTAATGTGCGTCATAGACTGTCTTCTCTGCTTCTCTTTCTTTATTTGCTCATTTACCAGCCTCTCAATATCCAAAGACTTAACCTTATAACCCAAAAGACCTCGAATGGAGGTGAGACGTCCTTTGGTTATCATGCTTGGCTTCTGAGGAGCAAATGGCTTAGCAAAAGTCTTTTCTATTCTAGAAGAATGCACTGAATGGCTGCAGTGGCAGCCATGATGCTGTGCTTTCTCACTGCTAACTTTTCTGCTGTGCTGAGGGCACGTGTGAAACTTGTTTTTCTCCTTACCTCGAATCTGATTCCTCTCCTTTCTGGTTTTGAGACGCTTCACTTTATGTGGTGAGTTGCAATGAGCTGTTGTTTTCATGCAGGTGGTTCCAGCGCCAGCTGTATGGCAAGAGGATTTAGATTGGCATCTGTCTTGGATGTTTGAAGTTCTCAGCAAATTGCGCTTATGTGGTAAGCTCATGCAGTTTGAGTGGCTCATTGTGTTTTCCTGAGTTTACTATAAAGCAAGGGCACAAAACATTTGATATATTAAGGGCATTTTGTCAAAATATTAGATTTTTGATATTAGACAGATTTTATTAAAAATTACATAGCCTAATTTAAAAAATTTGGGTAATGTGAGTACTTGTTAATAGCCATATATGTATTATTTTAAACTGAGTGGTTTAAAAGCTTCAATGCGTGTTCAACACGATTTCCTTATCTTTCCCCGATTTGCAACGTTAATAGGGATTTATAATTTGAACTGTCGGCTCCGATTTCGCGGGAATTGTGCCTCTATAAACAGAACGTTGTCATAAAAGAAAAAGAAAGATGTCATCAAATTATGACATGCAAAATTACAATTATAAAATTAAATTTGTAGTTAAAGTAGTTAAAATGCTTGCAAATGTTCTGTCTTTTAAATCCAAAAATTTGCACGGCAGTTACCTTTTACCGTTTCGTTACCTAGCAACATGCTTCAAACTTTACATCTCCAACTTGTACCAATGCAGAATAAATAAGACCCTCAGAATTATTATGAAACTATAACAATGTTTTATATGTAAACATATGTACATATTTAAACGAATGACGAAAACGTAGATGATGTTATGCCGTTTTTGTGTTTGTGAAGCGTTAATGCAGTTTATTGTAGGTGGACTCACTCGGCGATCTGTCAGTAATGTCTGATTCGGCGTTCCAGCTTCCGGGATTTTCATCTGACCGTTGGCTGATTGATTGAACACAGAACTGTGCTGTGGTTACATTTGTTGGTAACGATATTAACAATTTCTAATTTATTATGAATCAGCATATGTCTTAATATGTATTACAAGTATGTATATACATAAATATAATGTTACGCATTATTTTAACTGGTCTTAAGCTGTTCTAAATGTAAGGACTATATGCTAAGTGCTACATTAGCCATGTGAGGTGCTTAGATATGGGCACAGTTAACAAACGTTGATGTTTTTTTAAAAGACATTACCTTTCAGATTATTTATTATTCGTAAGCCTTTAATTTTACATCGCTGAGTTTGTAAGATGAGCTGCTCCAATGCAAACTTGCTTGCAGTGGAACAGTGGGGTTTTCTTAACGAAACAACAAGTAGCATAGATTGGACTATAGAATAGACGAAGTACATTATACCTCCGATGCAGTTTGTCAAAAGGTCTTTAGACTCCAGTGAGTCATATTTCCTGATCACAACAGTTTGCTCAAGAGATAATTGAAACGGCAGATGTTCTCTGGTACAAAATAAGAATCCATATTTAACATTAGACCCTAAAATTATCATCTCTGTCTGCTCTCTATGTGTTACTGTATGTCTTTTCTCAGAAAGTGATGAGTGGAGATTCTAATCCTGCAGTCACACCCACCCCCTGTCAGGACACACAAGGAGATGGTCGATGGATGTCAATGGTATTTCCTCAGTCTGATTATGTTTTGTGCTAAATTGATGTTGTGTGCTTATATAATTGCTGTCTTATGTGTTTTTCGTCATACCTTTTGTACTGTGCTAATGATAACAGAGAACAGTTTATCACATTTTTTGTTTTAATCCATGCAGCATAATCGCTTTGTGTCAGACAGTAAAGGAAAAGAGCCTGATGTGCTGTTTGTTGGAGATTCACTCGTCCAGCTTCTTCATGAGTTTGAGGTACAGCACATTTGGGATCATTCATTATGAGCAAGGGCTGTACACACGTGTTTTACTGGGCTTTAGATTCTGTTACTGCCCAGTGTTTTCTTTACATGTATTTTTTTGGCAGGTTTGGCGAAAACTGTTTTCTCCTCTTCATGCATTGAACTTTGGGATTGGAGGAGATGGTACGCAGCATGTACTATGGAGACTCAGCAGTGGAGAACTGGACCACATCAGCCCAAAGGTAAATAATTATTAAACTGAAATTTCTTTGCAAACTATACATTTAATTAATGCTAAAACCAAGCATGAACCTTCAACAACTTACACAAAGTGTTGCACATACAGTATGTACATGTAAACAGGCCTTTGGATTTACAGTGTAAAGGAAAATGATGACACTGTTTAGTCAACTTAGAAAAACAAATCAGTGCTTCAAATTTATAATATCTCTCTTGTAGCAAGATATTCTAAATGAAAATCATGTTCACATGTTATGTCGGTGTTACAGGTGGTAGTGTTATGGGTTGGCACTAATAATCATGGTCACACTCCAGAACAGATCTGTGGAGGCATCATGGCTATCATCGGTGTGATCCATAAGAAGTTGCCTCATGCTCACACTCTTGTATTGGTAAGTTATTTCAGCCTGAGCCAGTGTTTTACAATTACTGCTATTGTGTCATTCTTGGCTATAATAACTTATAATAACTATCTGCAGAGAAAGGGGTAACCCATAATTTACTGTCCTTCTTTTTTATTTCACCACTAGGGGCTGCTGCCAAGAGGTAAGAGTCCAAATCCACTTCGGGAGCGTAACGCAAGTGTGAACGCTCTAGTGCGAACTGAGGTAGCATCCCTGTCTCATGTCTCATTCTTGGATGTGGATCCCGGATTCATTCAGTCAGATGGTTCCATCTTACATCAAGATATGTACGATTATCTGCATCTCACACCACAGGCCTACCAGAGGGTGTGCCAGCCCTTACATGAGCACATCAAGTCCCTGTTAGATAAATAGGCTCCCTGAACACAAATACAATACAGAGAAACCACCCTTTCTTAGAGTGTTACCACAGCCTGTGTTATACAGAGCCCATGTGAAAACACCCTCAGGACATTTATGAATTTTAGTAGACCCAATGTTACATACTTTTCATCAGTACACATTACTACATTCTCTAGATTACTGAATACGTAAGTCTTAGGTTATCTTGTAAATTCAGATTTTTGTCCTCTATAAGCAAAATGAATAGTACATTTCATAGCCCTGTACATACCTTGACTGCTATGGCCAAGCATGATATATTCTGTCTTAACAATGATCTTTATAACAGCTGAATGGTAATGGTTGCTGAAGTGTATGAAAGGGATACATGCTGCTATCATGGTTTGAATTACAACTAATTTTCTTTTAGTCAATTATGTAGGAAATACAGAAATAAAAGCATTGTATGTAGACTTCTTGGTCATCTGATATTGTGAACTACTATTAATTTGCTGGAAGGAACAACATGGGCTAATCTGGTTTAGTTGTCAATCACTTCCACAGTACCCATAAGCTCTTTTCTGAGAACAGGGTATTCAAGGTTACTTGACTCGGTATGATTCCATAAAATTATTTTGGCAGCTTTTTTTGCTGAGGATTTGTTAAACATTGATTGTCTATATCATGAATTTTGTTCTTTATTTTTGGAACATATTAGTTTCCTTATATGTCTGGATTGTTTTTATTCTTTGCTTTGGTAATGCCGTTTTGTTGTAGTGTGTGGTGAGCTGTTTACTTTAATTGTCAGCAGGTGCATTATATGTACCTTATATGTACCAGTGGTATCTAAAAGATTTACACTATGTGGATGAAATGCTAAAATCTGGTAACCTTAAAAGTCAAAGAATGGGTGTGAGTGGCCTGTGCTAGAGTGAAGTTAAATGAAATCTGTTTAGTTTCTAATATTAAAGCATGTAATTTGAATTGTAAGGGGATGGTCACTTTTTATTGCTATAGAGGGTGTTAAAACCATATTTTCCATGTATTATTTCCAAAGCAATTGCATATATTGTTAAACACTGTTATATGTGGTTCCTTTGCTGCTTTGTCTTGGTGTTTCCATTCATACTTGCCTTGTTTTTTTAAGGGGGTTTATAAACTGGGTCATCTTGCAATAATTGAATGATGGTTATGAAATTGCATCTTTCCAAGGCTTTAAGCCGATGCAGTATGAAAGTACAGTCCGGTACTGTGATCAACATTGTAACGTTGTACATTGTAAAATACCTTATGTCATAATAGTGGAATAAAACCTGAGAAACCAGTTGAACCTGTACAGTTTTTTGTAAACTTTCTCTGGTTATTTTTAATTAATCAAGACTAATTCATTGTAGGAAATTGTTTTCCCTCCATTTATTGATGAAGCAGTCTAGTACAAAGAAATAGTTTAATTGGATGAATTTACATACTAAGAAGTATGTGTGATAATCAGGAATATGTGATTGTCAGACTAAGGATAACAGGTTTCCTTGAACAGAATGAACTGAGGTGAGTTGATCGTTGATCTTGTCAATGCAAAAACAATGTTGGAGAAATCATGACACCTTTGGGTAGATAAACTTCAAAAACAAGCACTCGGCTGTGCACATTATGATGTACACAAAGAAGAGTCAAGTTCAGATGACTCAAGATAGTTGAGCTTGAGTGATTTTAGATGAAGATGTAATTACAATCCCAAGTAATCTGTACATCATCTGTCTTATCTTGAAATGTTGACAACTCATTTCTCAGAACTTGTATTAACTTGGAAATATCTTTTTGTCAACATGTTAAAAGATATGTCCACCCTAAAATGAACATTTCCTGATAATTTACACACCCCTATGGCATCTTTACACACCCCCTTGCCCTATGGCAAGATGTTTGTTTTTCCGTCTTTAGCCAAAATTAAGGGTCCTGAGGAAAACATTTCAGGACATTTCTCCATCTAATGCAATTCAACAGGGTTCCTCGGTTTAAAGGTCTAAAATAAAGTTTCAATGCTTAGAATATCATATAGAAGTATAGATATAGTATCCATAGAATGGTCTACAAACAGTCCAAGAGTTTTAGACATTTATACCAGTATGTTTACATAAAGGTCTATATAATATAGTTATATAAATAGGATCTTTAAATGTGTGGAAGTTTCTTCGCAGTGCTTGCAGTCAAACCAGCTTTTTGTTTAACAGATAACGAATCTGAATGAATACAAGACTTATTACAGGAATACACGTGGTATCGTTTGCCATCAAAGAAATGTTTTCCTTGTTATGTGTCACCCAGGTGTGCTTGTCTACAAGATCATCTATCACATTTCTTCTGTGGAACAAATCAATGTAGATGTAACAGCAACCGAATGAAATGCTTCAGTGTTAAGCAATGTTTATTCCTCGTAAGGTTTAGTGAAATCTGAACCAGGACCAAATAGAAAAAAAAACTTTGATTGAGCTTGATTATAAATGTGTCATGGTACGAATACAAATGTTTTTTTATAAGGGGTCAGAGCAGGGTTGGAATTACAGCAGAGACATGCAGTTTAGGAAAAAATTATTTTTCCAAAGTTATTGCAACCCCCATCACAGAGCTTGGCAGTTCCAGGCAATCGAGATCTGCTGTCAACATTTCGTTCACACCTACCTTCTAAAATTCTACCTAGCAAGTTGGGGCATAATTGGACATGGCTTTTGAGACCCAGAAGTCAGAGTGTTGCCAAATAAATAGTGTAGTATATCCCTCGAGTTGAATACAGAGCCTGACAGAGTTCTCCTGTAAAGCAACAGTCCTTCGTTTAGATTGTGTTTCACATTTTCTAATGCTGGTAACAGAGATGAAGTTCCAGGTACTTCTAGTGGCCTTTGCTTTTGTGATTGCCTCCAATGTTGGCTGTCAAGGTATTTATTTTTATTTTGAACTCATATGGGTAAATCTGTTATTGAATGTTTGTTGTTATTTTAATGTTATGTTATTTTGTTTAGAGTATTTTATTTGTAATATATGTTATATACATATACATTTTTCTACAATCAGTGATGATACTAAGCCATGCATTGCTATATATATGTGTGTGTACATATATATATATCAATATTAAAGGACAGTATTAAATACATTTCCAACTATGCTGGATTCCTATTGGCTGCTTTTTATTATTATTATTTAAACTATTTGTTTTCTAAGAAATTAGTATGTTGACACAATTATATTTTGTCATCAAAAGTAATTTTAAACATCTATTGCACCTCTTGCACCTCAGTTTATTGTCCTTACAGGGGTTACTGAGTAAACCAACTGTATGTTTACAACATAAAAAGGCAGACAAACAGGTTTTTTCCATTACATTGCATCACTTAAATCCAGTTAAAGGGTTGACAAGTTTTGTGTTTGATTTAATATTAACGCAACAGACCATGACCATATAGGTAAACTTTTCTAAGCCCATACATAAATAAAATGATTATGTGAATTAATGACGTCTGTATGTCTTTGGAACAGCACAACCTCAGGGAGATTCAGATAATAAAGGTCAGACCCTGATGCCCAGGAATCAGGGCAGGTCACATAACTGCATTGGTGAGTGATACTAGTTGGTCAGATTCAGTTCGCCATACCTGAAATCTCATTCTACCAATATGTAATGATCTGTAATAATGTCATCTGAATTGCATTAATGTATGTACAATGTTAAAAGAGAACGTCAGTCACTGTGATTGATGTGTTGTGTCTACAGAGAGAGGGAATGGTCTGAAGCAGAACTGTGCCTGTGTGCTGCCACCTCAACGCAGTGAGTCACGTAAGCCATTTATTCACATCTTCCTGCTGTCAGTTTAAACAGACAGTAGAAGGTCACAAAACATTGGGACTTTAAAACTAATTGTAGAAAATAAAAAAGGGCTACCTTTCCTGTGTGTTACACAAATATGTTTTTTTTCATATTTTCAGCTATCCTCAGTAAAAAGCAGAGAAAAATGTGCATAAAGAAAGGGATTTTGACAAATAAAAAACGGCAGCAATTGATTCCTGGAGGAAAAGAGGAGAAGAAAGGCAACGGAGGCATCAGTACCCCATTTTAACCATATTTCCTGCTCTTATAGTCTCAAGGCAAACATCTTTAGCTAGAATTTTATATATGTGCCTTTTTACGCTATATATAAAACAAGTAGTGTATTATACTAGTGTACCGCTTCTGTATCTATTATTGTGACATTTATTGTATCTAAATTTCTGAACTCAGATTTTACAAACCATTGGAAAGAAATGTGCAAGTATCAGCAAGTATTATTTGCCAGTAATTAAAAGTATAGACAGAGCAGTTGCTTTGGATAAATAGCTTTAATTTAGTAATTTAATAAAGAAAATAAAACATTTCACATTTTGGTATTTAAATCGATTACTTACATTAGTTTCATTTTTTAATTTTTTTTTAAAACAATTCATTTTAAACAATCATACTACATTGTATGATTGTGAAACTTAAGAAACATTATAAACATTTGTAAAATAAATAGGAAATTACTTGAGAACTAAGTTCTAAGATTGTTTCAATAGCTCAACTAGAATATATTATTTTGAAAACTTAGAGCTACAAATATTTCATCTTCTGTAGACAGTAGTGTTACTTAATGACAGTAATATAAGCACAGATTATAAATATATAGAAAAATAAAGTAGCTATTCTAGTCCATAAATGCATGCTTTACTTTTGATATAGAAATGTCTCTAATACACTAAAGTGCTCAACTTACTTAAAATACATCTCAGATAATGGACAATCAACTGGGATTCCCCCACCACCACCTCCAAGAAAACTTCTAGAATCATTGTTTTTTTCAGATTTTCCTTAATGTTATATTTACCTATAAGCCTTCTTCAGACAGGCATTCCTCATATAGGCCTAGTGTTAATATTAGTATTAAAGGCCCTCATTCAGCACGAGTAGGAGGGTGAGGAGAGCAGTCAACATCATGCTTGCATGGACACTAACAGCAGCATCAGGTTCTATACAAGACAGACATAATTTAGTATTAGATTACATCTACCAATAGAAAACAGGATGAAATTACCAATACAAATATATATAACTTTGTGTTGGTTTGGGATAATGCTCACGATTGATGAAATGGCTGGTGTAGATTGTCACATTGGTCAAGGGGTTTCTGGCTACACAGGTGAAATTGTTGTTTAGGATAGAATTCATGGAAAGCTCTACAGAAGATGTATTTCCCATTATGGTGTTGTCGATCCTCCACTGATACACAGCTGGAGGCTCAGATTCTGCTTTACATATGAGGGTAGTCAGATACCCTGGTTTTACCGAGATCTGCACATTAAATGGTCCATCTGCACAATAAGATACAGAGGAAGTGTTAGGAGTTTTGCACTTCAGGTTTAAGCATAACTGCTTTATTTTATACTTTATACTTTAATTTATACTTGTATATTTCTTAATGTTTTTAGAGCATGCATTAAATATGTTTTGTGTTCTTTTATTGTGAGGGAAAAATTTTACTCACAGCTGGCCACAAGATGGTATGGTTGACTCTTATGAGGTCTGAATACATTTGTGGCGACACACTGGTAATTTCCATTGTCAGCGGTCTGCAAAGGTGTAAAGTTTACCGTGGTATTATTGTCTGTGATTGTAACGCTGTTAGATTGCTGTAAAGTTTCATTGTTTCTCAGCCAGGAGATGCTGTTGTAGGGCCCAACGACGCTACACATAAGCTGCAGGTTTTTAGAATCCTGTGGAATACGTGGATTGGAGACCACACGCACGGAGGAGATCCTCTCTGAGAACAAAATACAGAATATCATTAGAGTTAATAGTGTTTATCACATTATCACAATTATTAAGAATTCTCCTAAGGAATTCTCCTAAGTCTTTTGAATTGCAATGAAAAACCTGAATGCGGCTGCATAGGACAATTGTAAGTACTGAAGATTATATTTGTTTGAGTGTAGCTGGATCATGTTTTGTTTCTAGAGTTTTCTAAAGAATGTATCTTATGGAACAAACCTAAACCTGCTCTTATTCAATACTAAGTGATGTGATGTGTAGCTTTGCGTTACAGCTTACCAAATACGGTTAACTGCCATGTGCCAATGCTGCTGTTGCCTGTGATGTTATTGAAGGCCCGGCAGGTGTATTCTCCTGTATTGTTTAGAGAGATATTTTCAATTACATAGACTGAGCTGCTGGCCACCTCTGAGCCATTGAAGATCCAGCTGTATTGACTTTGAGGACGAGAGATAGCAGAACAATTGAAGGTCACTCTGGACTCAGTCTCCGCCCTGCTTGGACCAGTGATTGTTGTGTTCCATGGACCATCTGAAATATGTCATGGACAAGTTTGCCTGCTTATTTTTATGCAAGACTTTTTTTCTCAACATACTCTACATAAGTTTATAAAAATATTTGACACTAAGTTTCAAGGAATGTTACAAACACATCTGTTACTCACAGTTGACTCTTAAGTTATGAGCCAGACTGCTCATATTGCTGACAGGGTTTCGAGCTGCACACTGGTATTCCCCGTCATCTTCGAGAGTGAGTGGGTTAAAGTTTAAGGTTAAGTTGTTATTGAAGTATGTAATCCTGTTGTTGGGGAACAGCTGCACACGATTCTTCATCCACTGAATGGAGGCAACATCTCCGTCAATATTGCAAGTTAGATTAAATACCTTATTATTGACTGGCTGCTGATTGCCTGTGTTCACTGAAACATTGCTAATTGGATCTGGAATTCAGACAGAGAAGACGTTACAGACAGGTTTAAGGAACTCCTGATGTTTCTATCTAAGAATCTCTAAAGGTCAACAGAATCGACAAACTGTAAATAAGTTACATAGTTTGTGAAAGTCTTTTAATTTAACAACTTACTGAAAACAGTTAATTGCACCGAAGCATTATTGCTGTTCCTTGTGATGTTATTAAAGGCCATGCATGTGTACTGTCCGCTGTTGTTCATTGTGAGAGCTCTCATCACATAGACTGGACCATCTGCCACCTTTAAACCACTGGAGAACCAGCTGTATTGACAGGGAGGGTAAGAACTTGCTAAGCAACTTAAGGTCACATTGGACCCTACAGCTCCTACCGCTGGACCAGAGACTGTTGTGTTCCATGGGCCATCTGAAATACACAGATCACTCAATGGTTTGAGTTATTTAAAAACGGATTGCTTTTTAACTAATTTATACCACAACTTTTTACTGCTATAAACAGAACTCAACAACTTCTAATAGAAAACAGCAATGTCTACATATCTATACTTCTGCATTCCTGTAGCATAGTTGGTAGAGCATTGCGCTACCGGCACAAAAGTTGTGGGTTTAGTTTGCAGGTAACACACATACTGATAAAATCTATACCTCAAAAGTACTGCAAGTCACTTAGGAAAAATATATCTGCCGAATGCATAAATGTAAATGTGTATGTACAGGTCTAATGTTAAAGGCTGTTACTCACAGTTGACCGTAAAGTTGTAGGCCAGGCTGGTCATGTTGCTGACAGGGTTACTAGCTGCACACTGGTATCGTCCACCATCACTGACAGTGAGTTGGTTAAAGCTGAAGGTTAAATTGTCACTGGAGAAAGTTGTTCTGTTGTTGGGGTACAGTCGCATACCATTCTTCATCCACTGAATGGAGGTAACATTACCACTGACAGTGCAGTTTAATGTGAATGACTGATTGAAGACTGGTTGCTGATTGCCTGTGTTCACTGTAACATCACTGATAGGATCTGGAATACAGACAGAAAAGAGGCACAGACATTAGACAAACATGAGATCAACAACAGAACTGACAAACTATTGTTAGGATGCATATTTTTGAAGGTCATTTAATTTAACAACTCACTGAATACAGTTAATTCCATTGAAGCATTATTGCTGTTCCTTGTGATGTTATTGAAGGCCATGCATGTGTACTGTCCTCTGTTGTTCATTGTGAGATCTCTCATCCCATAGACTGAACCATCTGCCACCTTTAAACCACCAAAGAACCAGCTGTATTGACTGGGAGGGTAAGAACTTGCAAAACAACTTAGGGTCACATTGGACCCTACAGCTCCTACAGCTGGACCAGAGATTGTAGTGTTCCATGGACCATCTGAAAGACAAAGATAAAGCACAGAATACTCACTCTAAATTATTTAAGGAGTTTTCAACATCCTGAGGACTTTTCAACTAATTAATCCATGACTATGCTGTAAGCAGGAGACAACAGCTTTGTTAACATTTTAGAAAGCAGTGACGCCTACATATATACAGGCCTAATGTTTGAAAGTAAATGTTGTTACTCACAGTTGACTGTAAGGTTGTAGGCCAGGCTAGTCATGTTGCTGAAAAGGTTGCTAGCTGCACACTGGTATTGTCCACCATCACTGACAGTGAGTTGGTTAAAGCTGAAGGTTAAATTGTCACTGGAGAAAGTTGTTCTGTTGTTGGGGTACAGTCGCATACCATTCTTTATCCACTGAATGGAAGCACCATCACCACTGACAGTGCAGTTTAGTGTGAATGACTGATTGAAGACTGGTTGCTGATTGTTGCCTGTGTTCACAGTAACAACACTGATAGGATCTAAAAAACAGACAGAAAACAAACATCAGCTCAACCACAGAACGGACTATCTATCAATAAGATGCATATTTGTGAAGGTCTTAAAACAACTCACTAATTATAGTTAATTCCACTGAAGCATTATTGCTGTTTCTTGTGATGTTATTGAAGGCCATGCATGTGTACTGTCCTCTGTTGTTCATTGTGAGAGCTCTCATCACATAGACTGAACCGTCTGCCACCTTTAAACCATTGAAGAACCAGCTGTATTGACTGGTAGGGTAAGAATTTGCAGAACATATGAGGGTCACATCTGACCCTACAGCTCCTACAACTGGACCAGAGATTGTTGTGTTCCATGGACCATCTGAAAGACACAGATAAAGAACAGATCACTCACTGGTGTGGGTCATTTGGAGACTTGTTGCTTTTCAACTTATTTATACCACAACTCTGCTGTAAGCAAAATTCAACTACTTCAAGAAAGTTCTACAAAAGTGTTTCTAATTCTGTTCCTGCAGGCACTCCAACTCAACATATTTTGATGTCTCAATAATTTAACATCTGATTTTACTAATCAGCTAATAATAAGTTTTATTTGTCTAATAAATGACACATTCAACATGTGCGGTGGGGTGCCTCTAGTTGAAGTTTTAAAAAGCAGTGTCTACAGGTCTCGAGCTTTGAAAGCAAATGTTGTTACTCACAGTTGACAGTAAGGTTGTAGGCCAGGCTGGTCATGTTGCTGACAGGGTTGCTAGCTGCACACTGGTATTGTCCACCATCATCAAAAGTGAGCTGGTTAAAGCTGAAGGTTAAATTGCCACTGGAGAAAGTTGTTCTGTTGTTGGGGTACAGTCGCATACCATTCTTCATCCACTGAATGGAAGCAACATCACCACTGGCGGTGCAGTTTAATGTGAATGATTGATTAAAAATGGGCTGTTGATTGCCTGGGTTCACCGTAACGGCTCTGACAGGAACTAAATTTAACACAAAAAAGAACTGAGAGGTCAGCAAATTCTAGATTTTCATCACCAAAGTTTATCATACAATATATTCAGCCATTAGGGTTCATAAGACACAGCCATATATTCTGGTTCAGACTGTTGCAACTTTTCCTTTCTTTAGAACAAACACTCATCCATGATGTCCAGGTCATCAAGGACTGAATTTTCTGTTAAATTGCCCACAGAAGTAACTCACCAATTACAGATAATTCCACTGAAGCATTGCTGCTTCTGCCTGTGATGTTATTGAAGGCCATACAGGTGTACTGTCCACTATTGTTGACTGACAGAGCTCCAGTGATATACACTGGTCTATCGGCTACCTTCTGGCCTTTGAAATACCAGCTGTATTGACTCTGAGGTTGAGAGTCAGCAGTACAGTTGAAGGTCACACTGGATCCTACTGAAGTTACATCTTGACCAGAGATTGCTATATTTCTTGGACCATCTAGCAACACATGGATTGAAGAACAGTTATAAACCTTCTGTATCATAAACCGGTGCACGAATGTTTTGTGTTCACATGATAAGAATCAAAGCTGTTGTCAATAAAACATGTACATTAATGAGAACATTGATGTCTGAGAAATATATGCATTACTCTGTTACTCACAGTTGACCGTAAGGTTGTAGGTCACACTGGTCATATTGCCGACAGCATTACTGGCTACACACTGGTATTGTCCATTATCATTTATTGAGAGTTGATTTAAGCTTAAGGTTGAGATTTGATTGGAGACTGTAATGCTGTTGTTGGAGGACAGGTACATTCTATTCTTCATCCACTGTATGGAGCCCGTTGACCCCACAAATTGACAGTTTAGACTAAATGACATGTTTTCTATTGGGTAGCCTGCTTGAGGATTCAACATCACTTCTGAAATTGGATCTGAATAAACATACAGAAGAAAAGTTGTTGTGGATAACAGTGATAACAAGATGACATATAGAAAACTATATATTATGTGTGCGCTCACCGATTATGCAAATGTTTTTTGTGGCTGTAGCATATTTCAGTGTCACTGCATTATAAGCAATGCAACCGTATTGTCCTGTTTGGTTCTGGGTAATGTTCGCAAGTGTAAGAATTGGTCCACTGGCATTTAGAGAAACATTATTGTATGTCCAGGAGATAGAAGCTGATGGCTTGGAGTCAGCTAGGCATGATAGAGAAATAGCCGTGCCTGAAACATACACTGCTCTCTCTGGTGAGGCTGTCAAGGTCGAGTCACTGGGTCCATCTAGAAAAATAAAACCGTTCGAATGAATTCAATTAACTTTTGAAGGCATAATATCCTGTATGGTAAAATCAGGCATTTAACACATACTGTTTTGCGTAATGTCATACTCACAGTTTATATTGAGGCTGATTTGCATACTCGGCTGCATACTGATGTTGTTCGCCACAACACACACGAACGGTCCTTGGTCATACCGCGTCACGGCATCAATGGTAAGAACTTGTCCGTCCATACTAAGCGCAACTCTCCCCCCTGCTGTGACTGTAGAGCTGCCGTTTTGCCATGTAAACCACATCGGTGTTCCTTGCCCAGAGCAGGTTAAGGTCACACTGTCGTTCAGCTCCAGCAGGTCTGACTTGCTTACATACGTTAATACATTACTCACAGATTCTGCAAGTAAACAAAAGCTTTCATGACAAAGTACCTAATGATTTCCTTTATCTGGTCTGTGCTGCTCAGCCCTATTTAAAACACCTGTTAACTTCAGGTCTCAATCTTTTTATTCAGTAACTAATCCAAAACAACTGAATTCAAAGCTTTTAAGAAGGATATATTATAACTGAATAATGGAATCATTAGTTAGACATAATTCATTAAGTAGTATATATGTAAATATATCCTTAATAAATCAGTTGTAGCTCACTGGTTAGAGAGCTGGGCTTGTTTTTGTCCCGATCCTTCAATTACCTTCCGGGTGCTACACAGAAAATGGCTGCCCAATACTTTAAGTGTGTGTGTGTGTTTACTTTTCACTACTTCTAATGTGTGTGCACTAACTTGTATGTGTTAAAAGCAGAGAACTAATTCCGAGTATGAGTTATCATTCTTGGCCTGCACACCACTTCTCTCTTTTGCTATAGTCATGGTCAAATAGCACTTTAAACAATTCTTTTCATAATTAAGAAAATACTATAGAGATTTCTATTTGAATTAGACATTATACAGTTTCTGTTAATGTTCAGAGTATCTACAGTACCGGATGTTGGAATGAAGAAAGGTAACACTTTATTTTACAGTCCTGTTCTACATGTACGTACTATGTACTTGAATGAAGTACATGTAGTTACCAGTATTTTGTTAGTTAAGTACACTGTAAGTGCATACTATAAAATAAAATGCAACCAGAATTATTATGTAACCTCCATCAAGAGAAACTGGTTCTTTTATGCTCTTGTCCTCAAAGAGCATTATGTGGTAACAGGCACAATTATATTATTGTTATTATATATTGTTATTATATTTTGTGCAGGGTGTGTAAGCATTTGCTCTTTGAAATGAGGCGTGTGAGCAACTAATAATGGATTATAGTGAGTGTGTGCCTTACTGTTTCATGTTAAAGACCTACTCACATAAAATAAGTGCATGGAGTAACAGGATCTATTTTCAACTCACCCTGAACATCTAAAAAAAGCTCTCCTCGCCTTTTATTCGGTCCCATGTCCTCCAATACATAAAGACCAGAATTGTTTAGAGTTACAGAAGACAAAGTGAGCATGTATGAAGTGCTGTTAAATGCGATTCTATTCAAGTAGCTGCTACCCGTGACAATCAGATTTGATGACCATATAAACAAAACACTCGGCCCAAACAACCAGCCCCCAAATGAAATGGTCATGGATTCATTTAAGCTGATAGTGACGTTGGTGCCCACGGAAACAGGGTTTGCTGATGGAACCAGGGTCAGTGCATTAAGACCTACAGTAAGAAAGGAGAGGCAGTGTCAATATCATTTTGAGCATATGCCGAAACCATGTAAAAACTGTTAGATCACTTTAACAACAACAACAGAATGACAATGACATAAATCATATCATTTGAGCCACACCCCATCAGTTTTTGTGTTTTGTTTTTCATGTTTCAAATAGATACAAAAAAGTATTATTAATAATAAGTTTGTGCGTGTATGTGTGTTTGTTTATGGATTACACTTGTGTGACTCAGTAATCCTTTTAATAACAACAAAGGGAGACACATCAAAGGAAATGGTACAGTAGCAAAACAGATTACTAATTTACATTTAATTTACAATGTACATTTTTTCCACAGTAATATGGTGTCCAATTTTGAGCTACTGTACAGTGTCTATGTTAAAGTGTAATTACGCCAGGGAGAACTGAGTAATTTTAATAAACAGCATATAGTTAATATGTAATTTATTTAGTGAAACACCCCTTAAATATACATTATCACTGATATAACTGTTCTAATTAATGTTTGTTGTGCATGTGTACTCTTGATCACAAATAACAATACTCACACAAACAGCAATACATTACTCTGTATCACTAAAAACATTTATATATCTTTATATATTTCTTACTATATTAATTGCTTAAAATTAAATACTGGTTCCTTTACAGTGTTCAAAAGCCTGTGAGAAATGCTTCACTCTTAAAAATAAAGGTTTTAAATATTCTTTGTCAGCGTGTGGTGTAATGAACCTGTATCCTGATAAAACGTTCATCAGTTTGGTTCTTTATTATCTTTGCTAGTTCTCTTACTTCACAAAAAATAGTTCTTTCAGGGTACCATTGTGAAAAACACTTTTAGGCACAAATAGGCATATATTTTAGGAGTATTTGAGTTAAATTAAAAATTCAGCACTGTATAATGTGATAGACAGCAACCTGTCACAAGATATATATCTCTGTGTGTTTTATGTTCAATATATAGAAAATATGTAAATCAAAGTAAAATGCTTATTCATTCCGCAAATATTTTAGAATAATTGATAAATAATAAAAACAAAGGCATAATTATTTATAAAATAAACTGGTAAAATTAACTTTTCTGTAACTATTTGAAAGATGAAATACATTTAAACATCACATTTAAAATCACAGTAACAAATGTTAAACTTAATTGTTGTTCAAAGGAAATTAAAAAAAGAATTAAAAACAGTTACTGTACCTTCTAGACAGGTCAAGATGACGATGACGAGTAATTTATATCCCATTTTAAAAATCCTAAAAAAAAGTTCAGTTCAAACCTCAAATAAATTATTGTATTCTCTTAGCACATCAAAATAAAACTCATGGTAAACTCATCGCTGCTTTCAATCCGCCAATATTTATCTTGCAATATCAATGGCTTAGCATATAAAGAAGTAGGCATGTAAAAAAGGTACACCTCTTGTTACCATCACACACACAAATGCACTGAGTGAAGGGTGTGCTCGTTGTGATTAACCATAATCTGAAACTGGGCTGTTGGTACTTATTCACAAATAAAAGGTCGAGCCCTCTGAATTTGAATACTTTCTAGTGTGGTAGGAAATGATTTGTATTCAATAAAAATTGCAGACTGTCAACACTAAGAGTTGATGTCTACGTAGCTTAACTAATGGTAGTGATTACAATTTCATGTTTTTGATGCACGCCAGCTCCTGATGTCCCCTGAGGGCCCAACACACTTAATGTTTAATGTATGTTTACACAGTGATGTGTCTATGTAGATACCTAAACATTAATTAATTCTCATACAAACTTCCTAATGTACGCTTTACATTAAACACCCATATTAATTGGGAAGCTTGTGAAACACCTGTTATTTTTGCACAGCAGAGAAATCATGTTTAACATTTTGTTTGCTTTGTAAACTAACCCGTTTTACATTGACATGATTTCTAATACAGAAGTTAATCATTAATCACTGTTTGTTTTGTGCTTATTTAAATATGACAACATATAATGTTTGTCAGACTCTCTGAATCACTTATCACTGACTCTGACAACATGGACACAATAGCTAGAATAAGGTTGATTGATTGATTTTTTTACATTGGGAAATCTGCCACCTGTTTGATGAATGACCAATTATAGGCACAGTTGCAGTACAAACACTGAAACCTGTAATCAGAAATGACAGAAAAAAGCTATTTGTTTTACTTGCTCTTGTTAACTGTTTCTTTACTGGTAGAATCTGACACTAACAATACTATGATCAGGGTTTGATAACCCTTGTGAAATCTATAAAACAAATGTACTGTATGTTGCTTTGGAGAACTTAAGCAATAGAAAAGTATTGGTGCCCAATGTATTATCTTAATTTAATGAATTTATACTCTTTTATATTTATACTATTTATACTACACTGTACAATTGGAATATTACACCAGGATATTTAAATCTTGAAAATTACAACAGTAAACTAAAACAACAAGACTAAGTCCAGTTTTTGTATTTGATATATAAATGAACATCACATAGTTTGTTTATTGTTTAGCATGATGGGGAGGCCTTGATATGTACTTTGTGATGGTAAAATAATCAGAAACAGAAAAAATGTTTTTTGACTTCACGTTAATAGCATATTAACATGTGTGTTACAGCATATATACATTTACTTTTAAAAACATAAGAAACTATTTTAGATGGAAGACTTCACAAAAATGTGGTTTATTGGACCAAAAATAATTATATAATTATAAGCGGCTGTGCAGACAGTACATGTAAACACAAATACAGAACAATAGCTACTGTATATCATGTTGAATGCAAAACTATAGAGTCTATTTGCGTCATAGTGCTATTGTACCAAACGCTGAGCATACCGATACCCCTTGTTCCCTTCTTTGAAATTTCATTCTAATAGTCCTGTTGTCTATTTGTTATAGACTGTCCTCTCCCTTCTGCACACACCTTGGGTAAACTCATCTACTGTTTTGTCTCGTGTTCTTTCATATGTGCTTGAGTTTGCGCATGTCTTTTGAAATTTTTTAAAACAATAGCATCATAAATGTAGAATTCAATGGAGTTGCTGTTTACCTTTGGAATAAACAATGGAAACATTTCTCAGAACTAACTCATTTTATGGCTATTTTATACAATGTGTGCTGCGCCCCAATTGTGTGAAATTCAATCAAACTGAATAAGGTGATATCTGATAAGGGACCATTCTAGTTTCTTAAATTTTAGTGTTTCTAAAAGGTTCTTTGTTCAATTGTATGGTACCACATAGAACCTGTAACACCCACAGCACTTTCTGTTAGACACAAAAAGGTGAAAAAGGTTTTACAGATTAATAAAGGTAAATAAGAATTGGTTCTTTTAAGAACCTGTAACTGAACAGTTCTCTGGGAAAGGTTTTTTTGGTTCTGTTATGACATCACTGCAAATAGCCCTTTATAGTCATGTATGGGAAATGAATCATGGGAAAGGAATCAGTCACTCAAAAACGAATTGTCATTTCATACCCTCATGCCATTTCAAACCTGTATGATTTTTCCTTCTGTGGAACATAAAATAATATATTTTAAGAAATGCTTTAGTGGTTTTGTGTTCATACAATGGAAGTCAATGGGTGCCACTGTTGTTTGGTTACTAATGTACTTCAATTGAGCTTTTTTAGTATTCCTTTTTTACTGTTCCTGTAGCTCAGCTGGTAGACCATTTTGTTAACAGGTCATGGGTTTGAATCTCAGGGAACACACATTCTGATCAAATGTATAGTCTGAATGCACTGTAGAAAAGCATTTGCCAAATGCATTAATGTAAAATCACCTTAAATAAAATTACACATCAATAAATTTAATGCAGAAATACATTATAATAATATTATAGTAATAATATAGTAACACAGTATAGTATAAATTTTGTTGTTTTGGGTTATTAGTGGGTTAATAATGAGTAATATTGCACATCACAGTGTGAGTAAAAAACCACAAAACTTTGTCACAAGCACATAGGAAATGTGACTGATCTCAACATTTCTGCTTTTTAACAGCTGCTGAAAGATTTGTCTAAAAATTGTGATGTGCTGAGGTAAAAACAGTGTTCCAGTTGCCTGTTAAACTTCCCGTCACATTTAAATATTTGTCATATTTCTATTTGCATAGAATGAACTCAAAAGCTTGTTCAATGAAATTAAAACACGATGGATTCACATCGTAGGTTTTCCCTTTTACTGCTGTCCTGTACCACAGTGTTTACAGGTAAGTGATTATTCACTGCTCTCTCTGTTCAATTATCTTTGTATACAGCTTGTTAATGTTGTTACACCTGCTAAAATGAGAGGAAACACTTTTTACATAATCATATATCTCTTTTTTGTCCTTGGGTAATATGAACTGGAGTTACTGGCATATGGGCAATGTTCTTTGTGAAAGTTTACTGTCTTCCAAAAGAACTCAGTATCAATAATTCATCTGAAATAAAAAACATTAGTCTTTGTGTAACTATTTCTTCTCCCATTGAAAGGATAGTTACTAATACTCATTCCTGAATTTAACAGATTTTTCTTTGCCTGTCAATTTTAATATTAAAAACCTGAAAATAACCGCATGCTATATTTTAGTACTTTGTAAAATAGTCTTTTAATTTTACTTTAAATTTCAGACATTATATTAGACAATATTGTCCAATTTGCAACTTAACTGTCTCTAACTCTCGCTAGCATAAGCATTTCCCATTGCGTTATCTTAAGAAACTTCCTGTGTGAGCAGATTTAACTGATAGTCACGTCCAAAAAATGTGCTTCAAGTTGTTTTCACAGTACATTTTTAACCCCTTGTGTTGTCTAAAGATTTGGCAAGAATAAATTCAGTCTTGCCAGTTAGTGTTACGATGGAGGCTTCAGCCTCCTCTTAGTAGTTAGGCAGCTAATCTATAAAACTCTCTTTTCATCCAGTACTTCAGGGTCAGACGGTTGTCACTGATCATGAGGTCACTGGGTACCAGAGTCATGACGTCACACTGCCCTGTCACTATAGAAGCACACAAGAAAAAGTAACTCAAGTTGAGTGGACCTGGAGAAATCATTCCAGTAAAAAAGATGAATCTATAAAAATCATCATCTTCAGTCCATTAGATGGCCATTTTGTGCACAACACATTTCTGAAAGACAGAGTCAGCTTTAAAATAAACTCTATCCTGACCACTGATGCCTCCCTCATCATCAAAGACGTGAAAATGACTGATCAGGGAGTCTACACCTGTAACTTCGCAACCTATCCTGGTGGAAGTCAAACAGGAGAAACTACTCTTAAAGTTATAGAAGGTAAATGAATGTCATCAGATTACCACAACATCTAAAGCAAATGTTAGCCTATTATTATATAAAATGTGACAGAATTACCTGTGTGGTTGCTTATTTTTTCACACAGTTAAGCACATCTCTTCTCATCAAGTTACAAAGTTTTTTACAATATGTGCTAAAGATTAATACTTATGTTGAGAAGTTGAGAACAAACTTCAAACATATGTATGAGCAACAGTACGTGAATGAAATCACATTAAAGATATGAAAGATAGGATGTGGGCATTACAATTTACAATCATGCTCTTTCATAAGCAGGTATCACTTAACTGCTAGTTATTAAATGCTTTTGTGGATTGTCTCTCACAGGAAAGCCACCTGATCTGTCCACTGCTGTGACTGCAGGGATTGTGACTGTTATATTGCTGATCATTATGATTCTAGCTTCTGTGGGCTGTTTATTTCTGATTAAGAGACGGTATGTGGTTAAAAAACACATTGAATGTAGAGATGCCATAGTTATTGTTCAATATTTGACCATAGAATTGATTTTCAGACATATTTTCTGATCTTATGTTGTAATTTCCAAGGGGAATTTTTCACCAAGCCCTGGTGAATTTATTACTCTTGCAAGCTAGAGCTGTGTAACATAAATTCAGGCTTAGTATTGTTTTAAACATTAGGTTATTACCATGTTCAACATGTCTCTTTTTATGTTCCTACAGAAGAGCTGCCAGTACTTCTGCTTATTGTAAGTACATACTGAACATTTATTTACTAGATAGGAAATGTTATGTATTAGTATGTTTAGAATAACATTTCTGTTACTGTTTGTTTGCCCATGTTATGCTAGAATCTCTAAACTCCACCAAACTAGCTAATAATTTACATTTCATGTTTTTACTTACCTGTGGAGTCCCTATAGGGCTCTTTAGGGTATTGCTAAGGCTTGTGTAATGCTGTAAGATGACTAGTTATTTGTCTCTTTACTAGATATAACTCAAAGCCCTGGTGACCCTCAACAGGTGAGACCACCATCCACAGAAATTAACTCATCTCACTTTGGGAGAAGAAAGCAGATAGGTGTAAATTATTAAGTGAAAAGAAGAGCAATTCTAAA
Organism: Botia almorhae; assembly: GCA_036877575.1. Taxonomy (NCBI): domain Eukaryota; kingdom Metazoa; phylum Chordata; class Actinopteri; order Cypriniformes; family Botiidae; genus Botia; species Botia almorhae. Next base: position 5,537 of record JAZGTJ010000692.1, on the reverse strand, counting down.
GCTCTTATGGAACTTAACAAGTTTTCAATAGTCCAGTGCTGCAGTACACTGATGTAATGGAAATTTTAAGGCTCTGTTTATTATTGATCTGTTGTTTATTTCTCTTTACCTGTAGGGGGATGTCACATATGCTGATGTCATGATACTGAAACCAGACAAAGTCAACAGAAACACTTTGCTAACTGGAGACATTGAATATGCTGCGATCTCATTTAATGGCCAGACAAGAATGACATCACAGCAAGGCTCAGCCAATCAGCTGGCTTTCAGTGCTCACTCATCAGAGCATGGATCTGTGTACGCAGAGGTTATAAAAGACTGATGTTGATTATTAAATCAGATCCTACAACAAACCAATATTAAATCAGAACACAGGATTCCGTCACATGTATTTGTATAACCATACAAGAAACAATATTCAATCTGCCAAAATAGTCTAGACGCTGACACAACAGTGTTTAGGTATGAAGTTGCTTTCTCTCTTAGTGGTAGACTTGAGGCTTGAAATGTGATGACTACAGCATCCATAAATCTGTCTGTGTACTTCTTACAATCAAATAAGAGAAAACTCCTGGCTTGGCTCTTGTGTTTGCCTCTGCACTGCACCTGCACTTTAAAAAAAAGGCTTAACAGGCCTATTTTGTTAATGTTATACTGTACACCTCTACCCCTTGACTTCCACCTGAAGTCATAGCAATACCGTACAAGCATTACTCCTAGTATTGTAAAGATTTACCCCTAGCTGTTGGTGTTTGCTTATGTTTGTTTGTATGTGAGCTTCATCAAATAAAGCTTTGATTTTTATTTGAGTTGATAAAGTTGTCTGCAGAAAACACACTCCAGTGCGTGCTTAGCTTAAGGGCTTTGAGACACAAATAGCAGAAAAAACTGAAATATGTAAGAATTGCCAGAAGCTTCACCCTCTAAAACCGACCCTTAAACCCTCATACAATCACTTAAAGTCACTTATGCAGCTAACATAGTGTAACAGTAATAAAATAGCCATAATGTTTTCAAAACAATACACGATAAAAGGGGGTAATTTAGCTTCAGTGTACTTTGGGGACACCTCCCTCACGGACATCCATAAAGTTTTATTTTTAATTGTTGAAAGGCAGAAAGTTTTGTTTGGGTTAGAGTGTGGGTTAGTTAAAATGTTAGATGTAAACAAACCCCACATTCTATTTCTAAAACCACTGCTGTCTGGAAACTGCAGATAACCGGTTGTTTGCAGTATGTGTGAAGATTAAAGCTGTGATGGACTGCTGAGCACTGCTGACAGACTCAAGTTCTTTAAAACGCCTGTTTGATTTAGTTCAAAGTCCACATTTTAATGAACACACAGCTTCTCATTTCTGATAACATACATATTCAGCCATTTTCAGAGTTGATCTCTTCAGTATCAATAAAGTATCTCTAAAATTAATTTTCAGTTCGGACAACACAACCCCAGAATTAAATTACACAGACAGTTTGTTTAAAAATAAGTATAGTACAGAAAAGTAAGAATATCTGTTCATAATATCTTTTTAATTAACAGGCTTGTGTATTTTACACAGTTTTACTGTCCTTCATTGAAGTGTGTGCTCTCATTCTGTTACTGTCTGGCTCTAATCTTTATGGTATCATTAAGACAATCACATCCAAAAGAGAATATCTGTGCTACTTCCTGTGTGTGACCTCACTAGTACCAGGGAGAGAGAGTTTAGTCTGGGAGGGATGGAGAGTCTGTGACACTGTGTCGCTGTGATCACAAAGAGAATGTAGCCAAAGGTAAAATCTCTGCGCTGCGTGCTGGGGAAGTTTATTATCTCTGTGTTGCCTGTTGAGCTTCACATTGTCTGTTTGTGGCTGATGAGGGCAGATATCTTTACCATTTATTTTTTAAGGTCATTTTAGACACAGTTGGGATGTTATAATACATTCAATAGTACAAAAATCTTCATTGATATCACACCAACGGCTGGAATCTGAAATAATTTTTTGTACCAAGTAAAAGATGAAAATCTTTTTTTAACTATGATTATAAACAAGGGCAAATATTGTAAAAATATGCCATATTTCACATTCCCCTGTCTCCCTCTCTCTCTATTTCTGTCTCTCAATTCTGTTCGCCTAGTAGGTCTGTCTTGATATTAGACTGAGGTGGGGGTAAAGTGCAGCCTTTTGCTGGTGGGGAGTGGCCTATCCGGCATGGGCTGTGTCCACCACCCCCTTCGCTGTCTGTATTGGAGGATGAGTGTGCAGGGGGCGGGGCCAGGCGAGGCAGTGGGGCTGAGGAAGGAGGGATGCGTGTGCAGGAGGTTGTGCGGAGGCTCTGGATCCGCCGGCACTCCTGGCAGATGCGCACGTGAGTACAGCCTCGTGGCAGAGGTACTGTCACTGCAGGTGGGCCCAGGGCCACTGAGGACGTGTTGTTGGCACCCAACGCGTCCTCCAGGAGCCGTTGAGGGCCAGGGCCCATGTCTGAGGGGCCTCCTCCAGCCCCTGAACCTCCTGTTACGGGTCCAGTACCACTATAGAGCTTTCCATTGCTAAGGCGCATCTCTCTGACAAGGCGTAGGGGCCGGGGGGCCCCTAATGTGATGCGCGTGGGGTGACGAAGAGCCAAAGAGCTGGAGAGGGGCCGTCGTCGGCGCAGACGAGAACTCTTCTTGCAAGAGACAGCATTTCGGAACTCCGTCAACATCTCCTGACATACAGACACCTGAATGTGTAAAAATAAATTGGTAATAAGAGCACTAGCAATTGAGATTTTTGTCAAAATCAGTATTCCAGACATGTAGACAAGTAAACATGCACACTGGCACAAACACCGACTGCGACTTCACTACGACACACTAAGCTGAAAAATTGGCAGGTTGCCATAATAACCTACTGTAGCGTGACTGTGATATTGGCGATCGCAGGAGAGAGGCCGTACCTCATCTGTTTCATCTGATCGGCGTGTGGACCACACAAACTCCATCACAGCCACAAACACAGCAATAATCAGGCCACAGATTAACACCACAAATATACCCCCGATGTTCTCCATCCCGAGACCTGCACGAGTTAAACACACATCAACACAATCAACATCTGCACACTCTGTCTTCGGCAACACACACACATACACATTTACCTCACCGATATGCGCTTGATTTTGTATAGCAGAAACACACACACACACTCAATAACACCTACACAGTCACTGTTTAAAATTACAAATATGCATATTCCTGTGTGTGTTCTACCTCTACAGACCTCATAACACGCATATTATAGCAATAACAGTATTATATTTATAGTGCATATTTTCAAAATCACACAAGTTCTTCAAGAACATTTGGTTCTGATTATTGATCATGTTAGATGTATGTGGGTCTGAGAGGAGATTATTTTGTGGAGGTGCAGATGGGGTTCATGCCTTTGGCACGATGGTCCTCCTCTTTGGGACACTGCCCTCCCTCCCACCATCTTCTCTTTAGAATCTCCAGCCTGTTATTCTCCTGCAGCTGCAACACTGCCAGACTGATCTCATCTCTGAAAGGAGAGCCTGGGAGAGAGAGAAATGCAAACGGAAGCAGTCTGTCATATGAGGAAGTGTCAATAATCTGTGTGACATGCAACATCTACTTCTGTTAAAACAGAGCGCGTCTATAAATATACAGTGTGGTCTAAAAGTCTGACACCACTGTATAACTACTATTTTGCATTCTTTTTCAGTATAAATGAATTTCTTTTCTTTAAAACGTTTTTATATATTGCATAACAACCTCTAATTTGTGAATAAGTGAAATATATATTTGAAAAAGTTCTTAGTATTTGGTATGCATGTACTCAGTCTGGCACGGACAAAACCCTGATGATTCATGTTATCTAATGATGGGAAAATGTTCCAAAGAACATCTTGTGTGCCTCAATGGAAAAAGGAACCTGACTTTTGTACACAGCTATTACACTCAATGTTAAATATATACATTTTCTTTTCGTAAGTGCCATAAAAACAGTGAGAAATCTTAAATATTTATTTCTAGTACAGTTTTTTATTTCAAAAATCCTCAAGACTTCTAAATCCTACTGTACATCTATATGTACTGGGACATCAGTCACATTTCAAACGTTATGCAAACATTATACATATGTTTGTAAACAAACAAATTTTGGCTTTAGGTGTCATCCAATACAATAAACTAAGGACATGTTTCATAGAGATTGAGCTTATTTTTGTGACTTTTTTTTGTCTTTAAAACTGCGCTCATATTATCTTTATCTTGGTATTTTGTTATCTAATGTTCAACAGCTTTTTAAGTGCGACTTGAGTATTCATTTACATTTATAGCCACTGCACATCAGTCATGTATCTTTGTCTCTGTCTCTCTCTCGTACCTAGAGGCATGCCGATGCCGTAACCCTTGGTGTCTAGCAGGCCTCCGATCTGGGTGAGGTTACAGTTAAGACTGCGGTGGTACTCGTTCATGGTGCTCTCAAGGAGAAAAGCATATTTCGAGTTTAAGACCCGAGCGATGCCCTCCTCTGTGCTCTTCACAAACACACTGGGCTGCTTAGAATACATGTAGTTCCACATCCGCTGATACGTCTGATAACGAGAGTTCTGGGAGCAGAGAAGGGGGGGAAGCAGAGGAGAGAGGAGAAAAAAGGGGAGAGGGGTTTATTAGTGATCACTGTGTATACATAATAAAAATGTTACCTAACAAGTGCACAGTGGTTGGTTGTCTAACTGAAGTGGCTGCTCCTTGTGTAACTGGCTGTTTTGACAAAAGTCTAAAATTAAATCAGACCACCCAACATTGATTGAAAATGTAAAAACGAAAGAAATTTTCTCTTGAAAAGTTTTTAACCTTAGTGTGTACGTTCTGTTAATATATGTTATATGACGTACCATAAAAAAGGTCATGGTGCTTCCCCCATGAATGGTGCCATACTGGATATTGGTTTGATCGGCCAGATCATCGGGTGATTCGATTGGCACTTCCATTCTTTGCACCGTCAGAAAAGCAGCCAGGTTTGCGGTGTATGAGGAGATGATTATAAGAGTGAAGGCCCACCTAAAAGACAGAAACAGAGGGAAAGAGAGAGAGAGAGGATAGATGATTGAAAGATGATTGATGTGCCATTGACTCTGTCACACAAAACCCGGCACGTGCTGGTATTTACCAGACCCCACTAACGCAGCGTGTGGAGAGGGCTCGGGGCATGATCTCTGACCCCTGCTGCATGAAGCCCCCCACAGGAAACCACAGGCTGTTTCCCAGTGTGTATTGATTCTCCAGCAGGTCTCTGCGCTCTCGTAGACACGGGTGAGGATTGTACCATTCATATGGACTCAACCTGGGATGAATACAGAGAGAGATTCTTGCATAATTACAGTGTTTACATTTTTATGCATACGTGTTTCTTTGCATGTTTGTGTGATGTACCTAGCAGAAAGAAAAAGAATACAGCTGACAGCGAGGTAAGCCAGCAGCATGAAGAGCCAGACAGCCGGTGAGAAGGGATCCAGGAAGGAGAAATAACCTGGCTTCCTGCCCTGA
>JAZGTJ010000691.1:56269-85659 GCA_036877575.1 Botia almorhae | reverse complement strand
TATTTATCTAAATGGGGACATTCTATAGACTTCCATTGTTTTTATACACAGCTAGTTATAAACACTATAAACTAATCCTTACAGAAAACTTTCTGCATTGTTACAATTTTAAAAACATTATAAATATTTCATTATTACATTTTAGGTAATAATGTTTTAGAGTTTGCTCAGATTTATCAGGTTTTGGGTACAAATTTGTTTATAGACACACATAATATTTGTGGACACCTTTGTTGACTTTAAGGGGATTTGTAGGGGCGAACAGCAGATAGAGAGATCAAGGTGCTTTTGTGTCCAATTTTCCAGGTTAATGGTCCCAGTGTTGGCTGCAGATGCTGGACTAATTAAAGGATTAGTCAAGTCACACCTCCTGCACTGCCCTGATTGGTCACACCTGGGCTCCTTTCCACAATGGTACCATTACAGCCTGTGTCCCAGATGACATCACTGTATAAGTGTGCAAATGTATATTTCCACTACAAAAGAGAAAGCTACTCAGCATTCAGCTCCTCACACTGGATGCAAGCCTTCTTATTCTGATTTTGCTTTTTGTGGCCCACTGGTGTCCATTAAACTGCAGAGAAATACATTCTGTGGGCTTATAAATGTCCCAAAACAAACGCACATGTGATATGCTAAAGCGTGTGTTTTCTAAGGGATTTGGTGGCCAAAGTCACGTGGCTTTACCTGGAGGCAAATATAATTGCTCTGCGGTTTTTCTTTCATAGCTCAGGAGACATAATGGAGTTACCAACTTTGTCTCAAATGTCTCCATAAATTCCCCAGTGGATAAAAATAGACAAAAACATGAGACAATTGTTGACATACTGGAGCTATACATTAAAATTGATGTGGATATGTCAGTCCTGGGAGAATTTGAGGGAAATATCTGAGTTTGTATTAAAAATTCTGAAATTGGATTGTGGACTTTAATATCTCCGTATATCTGAGCACAGTTTATTTATGAATTTATGAATGTAAATGTGTAAATGGGGTCCATGATATACTGTATTGATGCTTAGATATGGCTCAACTCCCTCTTTTAGTATAAATCTTTACATTTAAGTACATTCTGCGTGTTTACTTTCTGTCAATCATAAGTCTGATCACAGCTCTGCTGAACAATCTGTAATATTTGAGCTGTCGATCATGTCTGAGGCACAAACATTATTACAGGTTTCATTTGTTCCAATCCATAAATCTACTGCACGTATAAGCTATACCGATTATTGCCTTTGCAAGCACCAGTAAAAACACAACACTCACTGTACACCAAAATATTTGCAATATTTACACAAATTATACACAGAACCCAGTTAGGTTTTACCAAGGGCCAAATTCTGTAAACAATTTAAAGCCAAGGGCCAAAGACCTTGATGTTATGAAAAACTGTGTGTGCTGCTATTATTATTATTATTTATTGTTTTAGTTGTTAAAAGAGTCAAGAGTCAATAAATATTCAGATTCAGATTTTTTATTAACCTTTTTCTCAGTATGTCTCAGCTTTTTAATGAAAAACAGCTTGTACGCGGTCACCAATCGCGTTACCGTCTGTTTGAAGCTTTCAGAATGTTCCGGTTAATTGGATTTAAAGTTGCTAAGAGATGCAGCGAAACAGCATTTGATGTTATCAGTCTGCCACAGCATGCATGCATGGCAAACACACTGGCTTTGCATTGTAATGGTCAGGCAAAATAAAGTGAATTTGTGTGGTCTGTTCACTTTAGAATTGACTGTTTGGTGTGCCCTTTTTTCCTTATCTTCACTTTCAGCATGTTGACTCTGTCAAGTCTACGTTGTCAGTGGCAACATGAATCCAATAATTTAGAATTAGCATTTTAATTGTGAATAAGACTTTCTTTTTCTTCTTTCCATTTAAAGAGACCTGAATGCAAATAATCTCACGCATATCGGGAAGGACGACTTCGCTGGCCTGAAGCACCTGAGAATTTTGTGAGTGTCATTTGAATCTCATTTCTTTTTGAAAAAATGTTGCATTTTGTATATAGAGGTTTAGACTATATGCTGCAAAACAATCGTTTTGCCTCCAGACAATATAACAAAGATGAATACAGACAAGAATCTTCGTAGCACGTACAATAAGAGCCATGAATTGGAGAGAGAAAGGGAACTAGGGGGGTTTTTACAGTCGCCTATCTGAATATTAAAAGATGGCAGTTTAATCACTTCAGCTACCTCAGGAGATGTGACCTGGTAAACGCAGCTGATTGTTAAGTCCAAATACGTCAAATTTACTCCTGTATACAAATTAAGTTATATCTGCATATAGCACAGAAATATTAAAAGGCATATTTAAACAAATACTTAACCAAAAATGAAAATTCAACCAACATTTACTTATCCTTTACTCATCCTTCCAAACACGTGACTTTTTGTTGCTTCTGGGGAACAAAAAAAGATATTCTAAAGTACGCTGGTAACCAAACAACAGCGGCACCCATTTACTTTCATTGTATGGACAAAACCACTGAGTACAAATAGGCTGTATGAAAAGAAATGAACATTTCTTATATTTCATTTCTTAGATATATTGAAACAATCTAAATTTGTTGAAACAGTAAATCTATTTGAGGACCCACACTATAGCACAGTGCGCACTTTAACATGTACACTCTAGTCGATCTCAAATCACAAATAAATGATTATATTGTCCTTTACTACTGTTTGTGTCAGCTTGTAGGTAGCTTGAGAAGAACAAGCGAAAGGGGAGGATAAGAAAGAGAATCTGTAGAAGAGTTTTAGAAGGGATTCTGAGAATGGAGAGAATGAAAATAAAGTCTAATTGTCTTGTTGAATATACTTCATAAAATATTAAGCCGAAGGCTGTTTGTCTTCTGAAAAAACAACTATTGGATAAAATGTAATGTTAATTAATTATGCATCCGAATATTCTGGGGAAGCCAGACAAACCTAAAACAAAATGCAAATGTGAGACTTTTGCCTGGAGGATGTGCAGCAGATTGTATCATCTGTGGGGTTCCGCTTCTGTGTGGGTAGAATTTTTATTACTGTACTACAGTAACAGGAGTAAGATTTATTTTACATTAATAACTGTTATGTCTAATGTAATTAGAATTTGCTGAATTGTCAAGAAAATAATTGTACAATTCAAAAAATCTCAATGGTACGAAAATAGGATTTGTTTTGACTTTATACCCTTACTTTGTGGTGAAATATGATCTTTATTATATACATCTTATATAATTACTGAGTACTGTACATTCATATCTTTCACATTCTATACAGACATCTCATGGATAATCAGATTGTGACTATAGACAGAGGAGCCTTCAGTGACCTCAAGGAGCTGGACAGACTGTAAGTTCACATACATACACGCAAGTACATTTCCCCCACAATAAGACCAATCAGCTCTAAAAAGCAGCTGAAAGCTTCTATTATGATTCTATGCACATATAGCCTGATTAAAAAAATTAAAAGCTTTTGTAGTAGATCTAAGGAGATGAAATTTTCTTCATGTTCCCTCAGGCGCCTGAACAGAAACCGTCTTCATCAGCTGCCAGAGCTTCTGTTTCTGAAGAATCCCGCTCTCTCCAGACTGTGAGTGACTCTTTCTTTATCACAGACCCATCAGGAAATTCCAGACCAAAAGATGTTCTCCACAATTAAAGGCTAGCATGCACTGAACTCTACACATTATACTCATAGTATTTCAAGTATTTGAAGACATTTTATTTTGGCTCGCTTCTACCTAGTGACAGATACATTTGTGTTTAAATGTGGTAGAGTTTGATTGGATGCGCACACTTCAACAGAGATATGGGAAGATATGGGACTGGATATGGGAAGTGTTTTCTCCTTTTTATAAACCGGTTAGCTTACACTGTTCTGGTTATATACACATACAATTAGTTACAGTTTATTTTCGCATTAGAACTGATTGTTCCTTCCAGTCCAAGACCAAATCAGAACACCTGTGAGTTGTAGCTGGGTCATAACCCAACAGAAAATCACTGGACTACATTACTGGCTGTAGCCTGATCAGAGAGCCACAAAGCTTTTATTGTGACTTCTTAAGCATCGCCTCTAGATAAGGCTGGGGGAGGGTTCATACGTGTATGGAAATACTATATGTGTACAGTATCTGGCTGTTAGGGGTCACGGGTCACACAGACACCTATGGAGGAATGTGTGGGTGTACAAAAGGCATAATAGGTGTGAACCAATAGTTAGGGACAGCTGTGTTTGCTTGTTATTTAGTTGTGTTTGTTCATGACTCCTCACGTGTTGCCTCATTAGCGAGTTGCCATATGGACATGTCGCATTCAGTCAATTTGCCTGTGGACACCCCCATATAACCACCCACCCACCCACCCACATGCCTTTAGGGAGAAATGTCTACTATTATAAAAGTAATGCATTTTTTTTGCCTTTGGGGACAGGCTGGCACAAGAATTGGATTATGATAATATAGATCATGTTTTTTCTTTATTGCTTAATATTCGGAAACATTATAGATTATATAAATCAAATCTCTAGTTTGAGAACAGTCTTAGTCAATAGCTTCAAACATTTATTGAACTAGCTTTTCGAAGCTAATTATCGGTGTAGTGGCGTACTCCATGCACAATTAATTAACATAGTTAATTAGGAAAGGAAATAACAGGGGTGCTTGCTAATTATAATTGGAGTCTAATTAGTATGTAGCTTTTCCTCAACCCTGTCGCTATGGTTTATAAAAATGATAATTTATGCTAACCAAGCGTGAACTTAAGAATTAGTGTGTGTCTCTGACGCCAATGACATGAAGACAAGACTAATTACTCCTCAGGGTGTTCCAGGAACACTATAGAATGAAACCATCATATTGAGGGGTCTACAGTAAGGTATTATAGGTGGGCTCTGAACACAAAGGCTGTGCCAACCAGTGGAGAGCAATATTATGCTGGTTAACAGAGGTTCTGGTTTTGAATTAAGGCCCAGATTTAACACTGAACATCAGGTGGTGACCCAACACAATGGTATGATCGGCCATCTTGAAGGAGTCATTAAATTTAATGATTGTTCTCCATGGTAACATAATGACCAAAGCCATTGTGTATGCGGTGAATGTCAGGTGAATGTACATGCCATGAAAAATATCAAAGAATGATAAAAAATGATACATTTATGATAAAGAATTCTTTATGCTTTTCCAAAACAAATTCACTGTTCCACTCACCAGGTCAAACCCATGAGAAAGTTCTGGAATGCAATGTACAAATATTTGCATTTCGTGAAAAACTGGTGCAATGAACCTCGGCTTATATTTGACAGTTGCACCAGCTGCCTTTAGGTTACGAGCACCATTGCATCTATTTTTCACGAAGATGGCAATCCCACAATGCATTGTGATTAGCTCAGTGAAAAAATTATTCCAAGATGATGGAAAAAGCAAGACCAATGTTATTAAAAAATATATCTTTTATTCAGTAGGCTACTGAATAGTATTGTTAAAAAAATACTTCAGTGTAATTACAAATGAACTTTTTAAGCAATATTTCTGTGATATATACTTTTACACTATATATTATCATAGCATTAGTAAATTACTGAAATCAGTTGTGAGTTTAATCTCACATTATCATCTTGATTGCTTCCCTCTGCATACAGCATGTTAGGCAGTAGACAGCAAGGTAGCATGAAACCTCCAGTTATATTGTGAGGTTATCTGTTATTATGTCGTGTAGGAATAATAAAAACAATAATAAAAAAGAACAATAAAAATGGATACAAATTAGTATTTTTAGAATGACTTTTATTGTTCCATTCTCATGATAAATCTCGTGCTTCAATCATTTTTCACTGTTTCCTTGCTGTCTTTTTGTCTGATGAATGAGGCTTTGCCTTCGCTAACATTTAATATCCCTCTGTAAACAGCATGTCAGGCACAAAAAGACAAATGTTAGAAAGAAGATGGCCAACAAAAGAAACCCAGAGTTTCTGCTTAGTCTCTCAGATCCCAGAATTTGTTGCTTGTTCCTTCCCACTCATGCTCCTATTGTCTTCTTCTTCTTGACCCCTTTCAAGGGTTTATTTCAAGGGACCAGTTTTAAATATTTGCAGAGGTTGAGCAGTCTTACTTTCGGTGCTGTTTGCCTTCACCTTTGGCTAACCCAGGTTGGGACCGCCGCGAAAACAAACTGAACGTCTATTGGCAAACAACTTTGATTAAAAAGGTTACCAGGGCAACCTTGCTCCCACACTTTGAGTGTTGGAGGTATTTTCTTCCCAGGGTTTAGATGGAGGTTGTGCTGGCTGGCTGTGACATTTTTTAAGGACGGATATGCGTTTGGACGTCTACACAATAGAGTTACACAAGCGATACGGCTGTAACCAGAAGTCAGAACCTTTGACCTTTTAAAACAACATGGACTGACACTGGAATGCATTGACCAATGAGAAACATGACACTGTACTGTATCAACTTTTTCCCAAACGTCTATTTAGTTTAGTTTTGAGGAGATATATAAACAGACACACTGGCAGTTGTTGACATTCAGTGAGAACATGAAGCTATAAGATTATCAGTATGTTGGCAGGCCTGCGCGCAGTTTGAGACATTGTTGAGATCTTATGAAAGTCTAGAGAAGACTTTAAAATCGTCTTCTGTAGAAGCAGCAGAAGGCGGCCTTAACAAATGTTAACAAAATTGATTTTATATTTATTCTTTTGATTTTTTTCATCAGAAAAACTTTCAAAAGAAAGTTTTCAATTCAAAAGAACTAAAGAAATAGTGCAAATTGATTTCAGTGAATTTTTGGGGCATGTTGATTTGCACGATACATTGCTATTAGTGGGTGCAATTCATTCCTAATGAGTCCACCCATTAGTTTATGCTTTTAACTTTTTACTGCTTTGTACCCTTTAAATGATTGAATTTAATGTGCTTTAATCAGTCAAATAAACCCAATTGTGAGCAGAACTCTTTGTGCTGTTATTAAACACTCACTATAGCTTGAACCAATTGTGGTGGAACTTTACAACACCATTCAGCTGAACCAATAAACATGTGCATTTGGAAAAGGTCACCAATGGATTTCAGATGGGGAGAAAAAAGATAAAATGACATTTAGGAATTTAAAATGCTCTTTTACTGAAAGTCAATGTCCTTCTCTACAGAGCATCATCTCTTTAATATTGCAAGTATTTCAGAAGAGATCTTAATGTCTCTAATGGTACTCAGAATGCCATTAGAAGTCATAGATGTTATGGTGAACCCAAATATTTCAGATTCTTCCAAAGCAAATTATCTAAGCTTTCCATGCCATCCTAATTCATTTCATACCTCTGTCCTCTGACAACAATAGTGTCTGTTTGCATTTCTACTAATGAATTTAGGTAAAACATATAAGACAAAGATGATACAACAATATATAAAAAAATTTTTTATTGAGAACTCATTCATTTATCAGATCTATAAAAAGCAACTTTTGAGAAATAAATTTTATGCTGCATTTTTTTTGGTTAGTGATGGTTTTTAACAAACATTTCTATTTCAGTTCTGTTTGTATGAAATCATTTGTATAAAACTCTTTGTTTAGGGACCTAAGCGAGAATGTCATTCAGGTCATACCAAGGAGAGCATTTCGAGGTGCTACAGACATCAAGAATTTGTGAGTTGCATAAAATACACACACATTAGTAATATAAATGTTGTGGTATTAAATTCCAGTTTTTATATCTGTGTTTGTGATGATCTCAGACAGCTGGACAAGAACCACATCAGCTGCATTGAAGATGGAACGTTTCGGGCCATGAGAGTTCTGGAGGTCCTGTATGTACTGACACTTCCTGTGTTAAAGACCTGTGACATTAAAACTGGACTTTTATGGCTTTTAGTTCATATCTGTTAGCTTTGACGCTATCTAGCTAATGCACTACTACAAGTTATATTGCATAAGTTATATAAGCAAAGTTATATTGATGACTCATCTGGCACTTATGGGCATATCCTATAACAAATTCCTCGTATGTGCAAACATACTTGGCAATAAAGCTGATTCTGATTCTGATTCTGATATCCAACGTTATATGTAACGGAATGCTCTCTATAATGAAAATACTTCTCCCTCTAATACCAAAACCTAAAAATGTCCCCACAAGATCACAATTTCATGGTATAACTATACTTTGGTCCCCATAACGTAGGGAATACCAAAACCACACACACACCTACACACACTGTTACCAATTCATCTCATTTGGTAAAGTAGAATTGACCCAAATATTGCTTAGCTAATCTGAATGTCCGGAGTACCCGGAGGACACCGAGGGAAAATGCTGGAACTCAAACCTTGAATTTCCTTGCTATGCTACCCGCTAAGCCACTGTGCCACCCCAATTAAACTGATAGCATTGATATATGCCCCGCCCAAACTTCCTGTTTCCATAACAATCAACATCAACAAGACAAAACTGCATTTGTTAAGCCATTTCTTAAAGAGTAGAAACTATTTTTATAAATACAAGTGCTGTTCATCTGATTATGGCTTTTAGGCTTTCCTGTAGTTCAGTGGTTAGAGCATGGTGTTAACAATGCCAAGGTCATGGGTTCGATCCCAGGGATTGCACATACTCAATGTATAGTGATCAATGTGTAGTATAATGCAATGTAAGTCGCTTTGGATAAAAGCGTCTGCCTAAATGTAAATGTAAATGATTATATTTCTATAACCTCCATGTCTCATTACCTCCACAGCACACTGAACAACAACAACATCAGCACCATCCCGATTTCCAGCTTCAATCACATGCCCAAGTTACGCACCTTGTGAGTCCAGAAACGGTTCTCTCACAATTTATTTCATAGTTCTAGATTGTGAGGGACAATCAGCATCGACAACAGACCTTCATTGGGGAAGCAGAATTGACCCAAATATTGCTTAATGTTTTATTCACCCCAATACTATAATGTTTTACTTGTAATATGTATGTGTATGTAATATATATACAGGCAGCAAAATTCTCACAATCATATTATATAATCCTGAAAGGGTTTGTTTTGCAATAATGACCGAATGGCCACATAAATTAATATATATTGACATAAAATATTGATTTGCCTTGAAATGAACTAATCTATCTATTACGCATTATATAATGTAATTATGTTTGTTTACAGATCCAGTTTAAAGGGATAGTTCACCCAAAAATGAAAATGTTTCCATCATTTACTCACCCTTAGGTCATTCAAACCTGTATGACTATTTTGCAGCTGAGGAACACATAATAAGATATTTTGAAGTACATTGGTAACCAAACAACAGTGGCACCCATTGACTTCCATTGGGTCAAAAAACCACTGAGGCATTTCTCAAAATATCTTCTTTTGTGTTCCACAGAAGAAAAAGTCATACAGGTTTGGAATGACATGAGGAAATGATGGAAAACAAATGAATTTTGGGGTGAATTATTCCTTTAAACAGAACCGCTACCAACACAATTTGTTTGTTTATTTGTTTTATTTTCGTCTAGTCGTTTGCACTCTAACAGTCTGCGGTGTGACTGTCATTTGTCATGGCTGTCTCAATGGCTCCGACAGAGACCAGCGCTGGGTCTGTACACACAGTGCAGTTCTCCAGCTCATCTACATGGCCTCAACCTAGCTGAACTGCAGAAGAAGGAGTTAACGTGCACTGGTAAACCTGAGCTTTGCAAACATGGAGTTTAACCTTTACTGGCAGGGTACAACATTCAGTCGCCCCTAATCTGATCCCCCCGGGACTCCACAGGATAGCTGTTTGCCTGATAAGAAGTGTGTGTCATTTTCTCCTGTTGTAGTCATGGTGCAGTCATAATTAAACAGTATTGATATGCATATACAGTAGTATTTAATATATATCAATCAAATTTTGATATTGATTATTAAGAAAGTGGCATTAGACAACCATTCCTCACCACACCTTTGGGGTCCAAGGGAGAATTTTTGTGATTGTACAATTGCATTATAATTTAGACATTGTGCAATAATGGCAGTGGCCTGATACCAAAGAAACTGTAACCCAATTACACTGCACATTTAAAATGAATCTATATAATCTTTCCTTCTTTCTCTGAGGTATTTTTGACTCAAGCCCTCAGCCCTGCAGTCTGGTGTCTGGGTCTTGCCCCCCGATGTGCACATGCAGTAACAACATTGTGGACTGTAGAGGAAAAGGTCTCACAGCCATTCCAGCCAATATGCCAGAAAGTATAACTGAGATGTGAGTGTTTCAGTCACTATGAATGTTTCCTGAGGGTTATGCACATGTATTCTAATGATAAATATGAAACCTGTTGGTTTTACATATTGTTTGTGATGCTGTTGTGTACAGATATTAAAGGCACAGTTTGAGCCAAATATATTGTCCAAATTTTTTCCATTATTTACACCCCCCATGTCATTCCAGACTTACATGACTTCTGTGATTTCTGTGGAACACAAAAGAAGATGTTTCGAGAAAAGACACGAGGTTTTGTGTCCTATAATGGAAGTCAATGGGTGCCACTATTGTTTGGTTACCAATGTACTTCAAAATATCTTATAATGTGTTCCTCAGAAACAAAGAAGCCATAGAGGTTTGGAATGACATTAGGGCGAGTAAATGATGGAAGAATTTTTTTGGGTGAACTATCCCTTTAAAGTGTACTGTATGAAACCTTAATTGAGATGCAGTAGAGTAATAAGCCATGAAACTCTGTGTTTTTACCATGATTCGTACTACAGTACAGACATAATTCTGCCCCCTTAGTAGACTTTGGTCAAATAATTATAATTAATTTCCTAACCTAGTGAGTGAAATTTAATTTAGTGGGACCTGTTTATATCTATTATTGAAAGATTTACATAAAACACCACTGCTTGCATACAAAGAGTTTCAAAACCATTTAACATATTCCAGTTATATCAAAGATATCTGGAGTTAATTTTGGGTATCTACCAGAACTGCCACTGGTTTTGTTGTTTAAACCAAAGTTTGTACCCTAACAACTATCTCTGTTAATCTCTGTTTGTAGACGATTAGAGCAGAACGGTATAAAATCTGTTCCTCCAGGGGCGTTTGCGTCCTACAAGAGACTGCGTAGAATGTAAGTAGTGGAGAGATATAAACAAACCATGAATATTTAAACAAACTTCATTCAAGTAAATGAATCGCTACACACTGCACGCAACATTTCTAATTCTGATGTTGTAAAGGTAGCAGCGCTGGTAACAGATTTTTGAGGTTCTGTAAGCTCTGTGAAGCTCCGTTGTTTGGAGTTTTTAGCAATAAAGGGAAGTTTGCTTTTATATACAAGTTTTATATTGAAGTTTTATATACATAAAACATAATACAATTCTGTTTTTTACTCTGCAGAGATTTGAGTAATAACCAAATATCTGAAATCGCCCCTGATGCGTTCCGAGGTTTGCGCTCGCTCAACTCACTGTAAGTATGAACGTTTTATTCACTGTGTGTTTGTCCAGTCCACACGAAGCATTTTTGTTCAGCCCAAACTGAGCTTTTAAAAAACACTCCCCCAAGTAAAAAAAATCTGAAAACATTATTTTTTGTAATGTTGTGGGATTTGGAAAGTGGAGCTATTTAAAAATAATAACATATTTGTTTAGTCACGTGACTGTGATGTTATCCTTTCAAAACAATCAAAATAAATTTTGCATGACGGAAATGATGGAAGTCTACAGTTTTTCAAGGTTTTTTATGGGTCATTTTCAAATCCACAGGCTTTATAATTGAGGTGTTTTGAATACTCCATGCTAAGATCAGTCAGATTGGTTTA
The DNA here is from genome assembly GCA_036877575.1 of Botia almorhae. Taxonomy (NCBI): domain Eukaryota; kingdom Metazoa; phylum Chordata; class Actinopteri; order Cypriniformes; family Botiidae; genus Botia; species Botia almorhae. The sequence goes on along the minus strand of JAZGTJ010000691.1, from coordinate 73,875 downwards.
AAAGGTATTTTTAAATCATTTTCAGTCATTTTCACCGCTGTCTGCGTCTTCATCCGCAAACAAGAAAATGTCTTTCTGTCCCAACAAATCCTTTAAGATCTCATCAAAAGATCAGCAGTGCATAAGTACATGAACCAACTCTCCATAAAAGACTATACAACACTAACCCACATGTGAGGCCAGGAATAGAAAAGGCTGTCTAGAAGATAATGCCTAGCTCCTCTGGTGTCCAACAAAATCCTAAACCCTTGAGCAAGAGAACCACAAACCATGATTTAAGCCTTTTTTTTGGTGTAAAGACCTGGCCAGCTTTCATCATAGAGTAAATTGTGGTGCTGTGCGAGCAAGTACATAAGAGAGAAAGTCAGTATGTTAGCTAATGCTGAACTGTAAATGGACCAATCAGTGTGTCAATCTTCAATAGAAGGGCTCAAGAAATAGCGGGTTATGAAATGGCCATGTCAAACGCCATCAAATGCTGCAGATGGACTCTCTAAATGGGTCTCACAAAGCTCACAAACATTACGAAGTAAAATGATTTCTGCAATGAGGTGTGCTCAGAAATATTGATGTAGGTCAATGTATTATAGTATGGAGGAAAATTACAGGTAATGTCTAGGTGAAGTAATTTCCACCAATGGGGGAAATGCATTTGGCACAAACAAGTGTACTTATATATTTCCACAGCAGAAAAAACGCAATTTTCATTTTCAGTGATTTTTGTGGCACAGTCGGGGCCAGAAAATATACAGTGCGATGCATTGGACCGGGCGTGATACAGTAATATTGTATTGTATTGTAATTGTATTGTATTGTAATTTTACAATATACAATTTTTCTATGACATCAATGATCTATAAATAATTCTTGCGCCGGTACATTAAAAACAGTCTAGTTGTAGTCAGAAGAGTTTGAATATCGTCAAAAAGGTTTATACCTCAAACCATGAAAAAACGAAACGGTCTTCCTCTGTCCAACTTCATTTTTTAATGCTATCACAGATGTGGAAAGAAATCCCAGAATTCCTTAGTATACTCTCAAATGGCTTGGCTCTGCTAACATTATTGTTTCATTATTAAATCTCCATTTATGAAAAGGGATAGAAAAAAAGACACAGCTTCATGGTGTTTACTTACAGTCTTGTAGCTCATGTATATACAATCATTTCATTCCGTATAATTGCTGTGTATATTTCAAATTTAAGCTGTTATTAGTTCTGCTGAATTATGCATTGTGTATTCTAGCGCGGCGCGAAGAGCTCTTTGTAAACATCTGCTATGAGAAAATCTCGCCAGGGGTCTGATGTGAAAAGCGTGTGGTTTGTTTACATGTACAAATGTATGTCTAGCCTCCAGAGACTGTCATCTATAGCATATATGTCATATATTATTTCACTGAAATGCAATGTTTTATTGTAACACAGCAGGTGCTCTGCATTAGATCAGTGTCTGCGTGTTTGTCATTAAGAACAGACTCCTAATGTATACATGTGCATTGTGAATATTTATTAGTGGTGCTTGGAAAGGTTAACACTATTATTACTATTGCTTGTACCTCGGGTTACTCTAACCCTAAATGTTAAACTGGGGCACACACATCATGTTCTGCTTATGCCAGTCACACAGTTATACAAATCACACTGCTTGTTGAGCAGTTGAGCTATTATTTATCAAAATGATCAGGTTTACAGTTTTACTTGCCAGATGAAAGACAATCCCATAGACTTGCTTTGAAGAATAGATCCAAGCCCTTACAAGAGATCAGCCAATAATTTGTTAATGACAACTAATGCAAATGCAGTTTATTTATTAAATGTTGATAACCAGTATGTGTAACCAATCTATTTGTTGGATTGTTTTTTCCAAAGTCATTCAGTAAAAACTGTACAGTATCATGACTAACATATGTCTAACAGTTTAAATTGCTGTTAGAATAAATTGTTGTTGAATTGTTAAATTGTTGCATATGTCTCACCCGAGAATGAATGACAGAAAGTTATTTTAAAGTAATTGTGCAGACAATACAATTAAATAAGGAACATACATAACCTGTCACAATGTACCAGTTCAACGTGCAGAGGTATAGTGACACTGTTGGGCGCTAGTAGAACCACCAAAAATGTTGGTGGCATATATCAGAAGTCTCAATATTGAAGAACAGATTACCAATTAAATTGAAATTGTGACTATTATTACAAATATTAGCCAAACTGAATTTCTTTTCACTTCACACCAGCATATCACAGATCTTAAAGGTGGGCTCTTTAAACACCCTAGCAACCACATAGCAATGACCTAGCCTACATAGCAACCCACTAAGAAACACGCTGTGGTGGCGAGTTTTGTACAAACAAGAACAACGCACATTTTCTTCAGAAAATATAAAGCTTTAGTTAAACTTCACATGGTTTTGTGTGGACTTCATACATTCGTAATTCGCATGTTAATGTGTGTATAGCCTCATGTATAAATCATTTTAATGAACTCCATGTTAAGCCCCGCGGGCTTGTTACAATTGAGACGGTCCATCAGCTCCGTGATATCTCACGTTAGTGTGTTTTTTCCACAGGGTCCTTTATGGAAATAAGATTACAGATCTGCCTCGAGGTGTTTTTGATGGATTGAGTGCATTAGAATTACTGTAAGTACAGAAATACTTGATGTGCTTCCCTACAGTTCCCTACAGATGCTTGTATTATGTCAATGCACATTTACCGCCCACATATGAGAAATGTCACAACAGCGTTGCTTAATGGTTTGGGACGGCAGCACTTTAAAAACTGCCATCCAGACAGTTATTGTAATGTCGGGGCTGTCCGCCTCTTTCTGACCTTTCTCTGTTTTTCTTTCTTTTAGGCTATTAAATGCCAATAAAATCCACTGTGTTCGTGTCAACGTCTTCCAGGACCTTGAACACTTGTCTTTATTGTCTCTGTATGACAATAAGATCCAGACTTTAGCCAAAGGCACATTTGCTCCACTGAAATCCATCCAGACCCTGTACGAGGCTTTTATGTCTAAATTATATATTCCTCATATTATGAACATTCACACAAGTGTATTTGGTTGGTCTGACACATTAGCTAGTACTTCATGTAGTTTCAGTTTTGCTTGACTTTCACACAGCTACTTGCGTGATTTTATTGTTTGCGCTCTTTCAGACACTTGGCTCAAAACCCGTTTGTTTGCGACTGTGGTTTGAAGTGGCTGGCGGACTTCTTGCGTTCCAACCCGATTGAGACCAGCGGCGCGCGCTGCTCCAGCCCGCGGCGGCTGGCCAACAAACGCATCAGTCAAATTAAGAGCAAGAAGTTCCGATGTTCAGGTGAAAAACAAACATAAAAGCTTTTCATACAGTGCATAACTCTGAGTTATCTTTTCAAACCCTCTCGCACTTTTTTAAAATGTACATTTTTTTTCACATCATTTTGAAAGAGGGTTAGCACTGCTAGGGTTAGCACTGCTTTTAACCCAGGGTTATAAAATCCCGTTCTGGGGTTAACCCTTCATTGCAGTGCCAAAGACGTATGTGGTGTGAAATTATGCAAATGATGTTATTATGTATTGGACAATTGTAACAACAGACGCCCAGCATAAATAGTCTCAGTACTTACATTATTATATATTCTCCCACACTGGACAGTCCCTGAAACTTTAGCATCTCAGAGAAATCTTCAACCTAAGTCTGTAGAGACATTTTTGCACATTCAAGGTGACGTGAAATAGCCAGCAACAAGCAGTGTTATTGGCCCCATTAATATGCATTTGAAAACATTATTGGCCAATTAGTGTCACTGACCTAGTTTATATGCGAATTAAAGCGCTAAACCAGGGTTTACAATTGTTCAGTGTAAAATCATGAAACATGAAAGCCCAAGATTTTTATTAACCCCGGGTTTAAAATGAACCAGAGTTAATGATTATCTCTGTGTGTTAAGTGTGAGAATCCTAAATGTGTTTTTAGTGTGTTATATATACATAAACGCACAACATTTCTGTGTTATAGTGCTCAGTGAGACATACTGGAGAAGTATTTGAAACTTCCTGTCTAGCTTAGGGTCTCAGTCTTGATTTTTTTCTGGCATCTATGTGTATATAAGATTTTTATAACAGCTGTATACATTCTTGTTTTTGCATGTGTTGCCATAGCAGCCAAGGAACAGTATCACATTCCAGGTTAGTTGTTTATGTCTGTCAAGCATCTCTACTGTCTCAGAAAAACCTGTAATACTTTTACACTGAAAGTTGTATATGTGATGCAAACCAAATAATGGCCTATTTAAACTTTCCTGGGACGTCTTTGTATTTGAAAGCCTGTGTGTATTTGTCTCAGGGGCAGAAGACACACGCTTGAATAAGGACTGTAATAGCAGATCTGTATGTCCACCAAAATGCCGCTGTGAAGCTACTGTAGTGGACTGCTCAAATTTGCGCCTTACCAAGTTCCCAGAGCATCTGCCACTTTCTACTACTGAACTGTAAGAGCACAAACACATAAACACACTTACAGTGAACAAACACATCTAGTCAGCTGCCTAAATAGGCAGTATTTTAAGGCATCATAAGCATGCTCCTCAAGGTTTTTCTAAAGGTAACAACCTTCTCTTTGCCAAATTCTGGAACGGTATTGCATGTATGCTTTGTGGAAAATGCACTCCCAGAATGCATTTTGACTAGGAAAAATCCACCCAAGATGGCAGACAATGTGAGAGGAATTAACATTTTAAATATAATGTATTTAATACTGCAATATATTGATAAAATGATAAAAAATATATTGAATCCAAATGAATTTGTAACAATTTGCATTGTTAGCCTAGCAACATGCTATCACCAGAGTTGAAAATCAGTCACTCATGATGCTCAGTTTCAGTCAGAATGTTGTCTTAGATGAAAGTTGCCTATGTAGACAGTAGACAGCAGGAAAGCTCACAGGGTTTGGGAATAGAATCTATGTTTGTAATTATTTTTTTTCACCTTTTGATCATTTTTGATCATTTTTTTATTTTATTTTGCTTCTTTCAGTCGTCTTAACAACAATGATCTGTCCATCCTGGAGGCTACAGGACTCTTTCGGCCTCTCACACATCTCAAGAAGATGTAAGTTAGACATATATGTCTAATACACAATATAACTGAAACAAGTTAAGCATTCTATTCATTAATACTGCACAATAAACATTTTGCTTGGTGTGTTGGTCTCAGAAATCTTAGCAACAATAAAATCTCGGAGATCGAGGATGGAGCTTTTGACGGCGCGTCATCTGTGGTTGAACTTCATTTGACGGCCAACCACTTGGTGTCCGTGCGTGGAGGAATGTTCCGGGGAATGGAGGGATTACGCATGCTGTAAGTGTCTACACTATCAGTTTACACTATCAGTGTCAGTGTCAATTATTAAATAGAATCAGTGCTGCATCACTGGAATACTGATCTAACTACAGGGTGGGTGAAAAGTAACTAGGCATTAAAATTGTGGTTAACCATACCTAGAGCTGTGGGTTTACCAGTATTCCCAATAATCACTGACAAGAGCTAGATATTTTCAAACTACAATTAGAGACGATTGTTTAGAGATGGTTGGTTGGCTGGGTAGATTGATGTAATTCATTGGTTGGTCAGCCAGTTGTTAACTGACAAAATTAATGGATGGATAGATGACTAGATGGATCGATGACTAGATGGATCAGTTGGTAGAAATATTAAGTGAATTAACAATCGAAAATGAACTAATTTATTTTAATGAATACATTCTCACAGCAATAATTACCTAAACATATATTATATACATAGAGAGGGCTTATGTAGAAATGACTGTAATAGTACACAAATACCTTATTACCGCTGACCAATAAAAACAATCACTGTAGCCCAGTCTGTACCTATAACTATTTATTTCCTTATTTAGGATGCTGAGGAATAACCGCATCCGCTGCGTCCACAATAGCAGCTTCGCAGGCCTCCAGAACGTGCGTCTGCTCTCGCTCTACGACAATCAGCTCACCACGATCATGCCTGGAGCTTTTGACATGCTGCCGAACCTCTCCACTCTGTAATGGCCTCTCGTTCCTGCTACTGCGCGATGTTAGTGAAAGCATTTGAACTGCTTTTATTTACTTCTCATTATGTTTTCAATGTCATTCCTGTAATATTCTTTAGAAACCTGCTGGCAAATCCTTTTAACTGCGACTGTCGTCTGTCTTGGCTGGGAGAATGGCTTCGTTCTCGGCAGATTGTGACGGGTAACCCTCGCTGTCAGAAGCCCGACTTCCTTAGAGAGATCCCATTGCAGGACGTGGCAAAGCCAGATTTCCTCTGTGACAAGAGTAAGGTTTAGTTTAGGAGTGTATCAGAGCAATGACACTTTTAACCACGTAAGCTCAATTTCACACATTGCCACTCGAGCGATTCATGACTCAACAATTGCTGCAAGTGGTGCTTCAAACTTTTATGAATGTCTTTTCGGAGTCAGTGCTCCGTGGCTTGTTTTCTTTGTCAACGGACTTTAGCTGAACAAATAAGCCGAAGTCGACGAGTTTACAGCTAGCTAGCTAGCTAAATAATAACAGTAATAGTTACCTTATTGCCTCCTTGAGGGTTAGGAGGCCGAGTGCACCACAAGATGACAGAAAGTCATCACTTTCAAAAATGTCAAGTCGTCAAATTTTACTTACAAAAAAACTGTGAATGGAAGGAGGGCCTTGAGCCAAATTTAGATACCAAAACCTTCTATGACCTTCTTTTCCTTTCCTTTCCTTTCCTATGACTTGGGGGTACAGTTTTATGACTTGGGTCTTTGAGAAACCATCCAGAACACCCTAGAAACCACTAGCAAAGTCTTAGTACAGCATCAACAACTGGACTATTATTTATATGACTGTCAAAACCTCCCTCTCTCTCTCTCTCTCTCTCTCTCTCTCTCTCTGTTTACACTCTTTAAGTTGTCGTGGAAGATGACACTAGCTGTGTCCCCATGCCAGAGTGTCCACAGGAGTGCACTTGTCTGGATACTGTGGTGCGTTGCAGTAACAAACACTTGTCTGGCTTACCCCGCGGCATCCCACGCAATGCCACTGAACTGTGAGTCATATATTCAGGGGTGGGCGGAAGGCTGGAGCAAATACAAATGCTTTAGGATTCCTGTCTGGCTGTATTTCAGTATCTCATTAACTGATGGCAGACTTCCTGTCTCCATAGATACCTGGATGGGAATCAGTTTGTTGCAGTGCCCAAGGAGCTTTCAACATTTAAACACCTACAGCTCATGTGAGTGTCTCATGCTTGAACCATGACCATGAATCACTCTAGCAGTATAACAGCAATTCCACATTCAGCCACCAGGGGCTGTCTGTCCAATAAATGTTTTTGTGTGTTTATAACATTATATATAATAAATCCCCAGCAAGGTCATATACCTCCATTATATGTTCATTATACATATTGAGCACCTTCATTATATATTTGCCTTAATATGCCAGTTTGGTTTTGTTTTGTTCACTTGTTTAGCCACCAGCTAAAGCAAAACATAAAAGAAAATATTTGACTTTTGACTCACAAGTTACATTTGTTTTTGTTTTTTTGCACTCAGACTTGCTGCATTCGAAAGCAAAACGAATTAAATTGTAACCGTAAAACGAATTAAATTATTTTCTAAGAGCTTTAAGAAGGCATTTGGGTGTACTAATGTATTTTTGATTAGAATATAATTAGTTTTTGCTTTTAGATACAGTTTGACAGCATAAAAAACACAAAACATTTAAATATAGTCCTTGAATTTAGCCCTTGATATAAATATGTGAGATTTAATGCCTTTTGTGCTTTGGACATTTCAGAGACTTGAGCAACAATAAAATCAGTTCCCTGGCCAACTCGTCTTTTGCCAACATGAGTCAGCTCACCACACTGTAAGTGTCTCTGTCTTTCACACACACACACACACACACACACACACACGTTTGTACAGATATCTTTGTAATGACATTTATTAGCACATTGCAATCTTTAGCCCATACCCTAACCATAACCATCCCAGCCAAGTGTCTACCTTTACCTAAACTTAACCTAAATGTAATTCTAACTTTAACCCTTAAACCGAGTTTTAATGATCAAACAGCCCTTTAAAAGGGTGTCAGAAATTGAGGACTGGCCAAAATGTTCAGTTTACTTTCTTTGTCCTCACTCTGATGGTTTAACTGTTCCTCACAATGATACACATATACATCACACATGTACACACCACACACATACATGCATACACGCACACACGCGTTGAGTTTCTATGTTTAAAGGGGACATTCCGTAGACATAATCTTTTTATACCGTACATACTGTGTATTTTATCACCCTACGCTGACCCTACCCTAAACTTACCCATCACAGAAAACTTTGTATTTTAGAATTTAAAAAAGATCATTCTGAATCATTTAAAAGCTTGATTCCTCATAGGAACCTAAAATTGTCCCCACAAGGTTTGTTTACTGGTATTACTACACTTGTGAGAACATTTGGTCCCCAATAATGTAGGGAATGCCAGGACCACACACACACTACACACAGAAAATTCTGTTATCTATTGTTGACTATCAGTGATGTCTTTCTGTCAGCTGTTCAGCTTGTGTTATTGTGTTTTATAGGATCTTGAGTTATAATGCACTGAACTGTATCCCTCCTCTTGTGTTTGTGGGGCTGTCTTCTCTCCGACTGCTGTGAGTGTCTCATACTTAAATGCACCTTGATGTAAATCTTGGCATTGATGTTTTACAGTTATGTGTCATCAAGACCATATCTCCAGCCTCTAGTTCCCTATAATATATATTAGAAGAACAAGAATATATTACGTTATATAATATATAATAATATGTGTTAGGGCTGTCACAACATCAGATTTTCATCACATGATTATTGTGGCCAAAAGAATTCACAATAACTTTATTATCATGCTATCTGATGACATGTTAAAAATAATCTAAATAAATAATGCTATTAATCAAACTTATCTTTACTTTTATTTTTTTCTCTTTTTTGTCTAATGAATCACACTCACAATACCTTACATGTAGTGAGACAGAGAGTTTGTAATCATGGTGGCTTTAGGCTGTGTTGACGTGTCAACATAAAACTGGCACTGAAATATTTATGATTATCGTATGTTTAGTAATAATGCGATATGAATAATTATGATTACTATCACAGTATTGTCAATACTGGTAAATTGCAACACTGCAAATTATTTAACGCTTATTATTTACATGTATTTGTTTGGCAGATGTTTGACAATATAGAATGTATGTGTTATCAGTAAATCAAAGCCATGACGTATAGTAACCTTGCTCTACCAACTGAGCAACATAAATCTTATACAAACAATAGAAATCTTATAAAAAAATATTTTGCGGTTGTGAAAGTGGTGTGCTGCTCATTTGACCTCCTTTGGACCCATAATCTCTTGCTCTTGTCCATGTGCTGCAGCTCTCTCCATGGCAACAATATTTCCGAACTACACCAAGAAATCTTCAGAGACGCCGCATCTTTATCACACCTGTGAGTCACACCTGTTGTCTCCATACACAGTTACATTTGCACATATATAAGATGATTAAAAATATACTGTAGTTTGTGTCAAGGTTCTAGAAATGTATTCTTATTGGTGTCATAGATTTTTTAAATTTGCTTACACCATTTTTAATTGCAAAAACGGGTGATTTAATGACTGTGAAAAGGTCAGCTAGTGTGTCCATGGAGTAAAATGTACAAAAATTATTTTTAATAATAAAGACACACATTTTGTGTCATCATCAAGGGCTATTGGTGCAAATCCACTGTACTGTGACTGTCGTCTGCGTTGGCTGTCTGATTGGGTAAAAAGTGGGTACAAGGAACCCGGTATTGCCCGCTGTGCAGGCCCACAGGGCATGGACGGCAAACTCCTCCTCACCACACCTGGCAACACCTTCAAATGCACAGGTGAGTACTGAGAAATAAAAAGAGAGGGAAACATTTTTATTTTTAAAATCAGTTTTTAAAATCTAATGTTCCTCAGGGCCTGTGGATGCATCTGTTTCTGGGAAATGCAGCCCGTGTTCTTCGAACCCCTGCCAGAATCAGGGCCGATGCCACAGTGACTCTGCACATCTGTACAAATGCATCTGCCCACAGGGTTATAAGGTGCTAATTATTCTACAGTTCTTCAGTGTACTTTTAAAGGAATATTCCTAGTTTAGCTAAATTAAGCTATTGACATACTGTTGATTGCTGTTAACATAAAGATAACTAATAGAAACTAATAGAACTAACAGAAGTTTATTTGCCTAGAAGTTATTCCCATCACTTTTTATATGAAAGAATTATTCTGAAACAAAAATACAAGCTGCACATTTCTGACTTTGAGAGTAACTGCATTACTGTAAACACAATTTCTGCTTGTTTTTACAAAGTGTATAAGTGCAAATAATTTAAGAGCTTAAATGTTGAAGTGTATTCAAAATGCATACAGCCACTCTCTCTATTTGAGCTTCAATATACCACTATACACTAAAGATGGTTCTAAAGGGTGCTAAAAATGGTTCTTCAGAGTGATGCCACAGAACCATTTTTGTTCCCCAAAGAACCTTTCAGTCAAAGGATCTTTAAAGACCAATTTCTTCCTTACCTTTGTATAATATGTAGATTTCTTTTGACTACAAATAACCTTTTTACAACAGAAGGGTTCTGTGAGTGTTAAAGATTCTTCATGGAACCATACAGCCTGACAAATTGGAACCATGTATGTATGTACCATCTCAGTTACCTTTGCTGCATTCCACTGTTTATCTAGGGGAGAAACTGTGAGCTTCCTGTTGACGCCTGTGAAGCCAATCCGTGTGTAAACGGAGGAACCTGTAATAGCAAAGAGGCGGGAAAAGGCTTCAGGTGAAAACACACTCCCTGCTGTTGTACTGACATTCACAGAGCTGTACAGAGACACCAGAGATGAACATCTCCATGTTTGCCCGTCTCTCACCAGCTGTTCGTGTCCACTGGGATACGATGGTCAATTCTGTGAGGTAAACATTGACGATTGTGTAAATAACAAGTGTGAAAATGGCACCATCTGTGTGGACGGAGTGGGAAATTACACCTGCGCCTGTCCTCACCCCTTCTCAGGTAAATACGACAGGAGATTAAATAAGGTACATTAATTACACAAGCCACAATGGTGATAGTTTATGAATCGCCCCTTGTGGGATTTAAACCTATAACATTGAAATGTACATGACAGGCCAAAGATGTGATGAATATGAGGAAGATTTGTGTTATCCTGGTCAAAATCCCTGCCATCGCGGCGCTACTTGCATACCAACTGTCACCGGGCTGAAGTAAGTCTATAGTGGGGGTGGGGGCCGGATTGTACCACTAAATTTCTTAAGAATAAATCTTTTTAAACTGTTTTAAACAAAGGAAAAGTAATTTTTGGAAACTAATTTGATTTAAACACTAATTATTCCTAAGACTAGTTAAAAATTATTCCATACTAGTACAGAAACATACAATTAATTAACAAAAATTAATCACCTTCAAATCAATTGTCCCCATAACAGGAGTTAGTGTAACATTCTGACTTTATTTTGTATGTAATGTGATGATTACTTTTTTTAATGTGTATCTTATAATACAGATATTACAATCTCTGAAAATAAAACGTCTTTGTCTTGGCAAATATCGGGTCTTGTGAATAGGCACAATGTTGTGTGTGTTTGTTTTTAGATGCATCTGTCCACCTGGTTTTGTGGGGGACCACTGCGGTATTGATTATAATGAATGTGAGGGACATTACTGTCAGAACGGTGCGCAGTGTATTGATCACATTGCGGGATATACTTGTGTTTGCCCACAAGGTTACAGGTGAGTTTACATACACCAATTAATTACTAAATTCTGGATTCTGATTGGATGACAAACATTCCAAGGTTGTTGATTAATTTAAACACTGTATTGTCATTATACTTTCGATTAAAGATAATTTTTTAAAAATAATGCATACCTGAAGTGCATATTATATGCATATTATAAAAAATGAGTTGCATTGTGTCCACATTTCCACCTTGGATGCATATATATTTTCAGAAACTCAGAGTATGTTCTCTTCCTGTTTTATTTTTCCCAGTCCTGCAAATTCTTACTACAATTCGAACAGAGAAATGTGTTGTTTAATGTTTTTAGCTAATTGTCATGTTTTGTTGCAGTGGTCGATTATGTGAAGTAGCTCTTTTTCCATCTGGTTGTGAGATGTTGCACTGTGAGAACGGCGCCCCCTGTGTGGAGAGCGAGGGCGGTGCAGTCTGTCATTGTCCCGCTGGCTTTGGGGGGCCACACTGTGAAAAGCTGCTCAGTGTAAACTTCATTGACAGAGATTCTTATCTGCTGCTTAGTGATCTTAAAAACTGGCCCCAGACCAACATCACTCTACAGGTACAGAACATGTACCATTAGAAGACATCAACCGTACACATTCAAATATGTTCATATACAGATGACAGATTTCACTATATCAAACTTTGAATGTCGAACCACTACAACTCAATACAATTGGACATCATTTTTCTTTCCACTGATCTTATGGAACATTAACATCTGCTAAATGTAAATGTAATTTAAAGGCATGTGTATATGTAGTTGTATCCATTTTTGTCTCTGCTATTGTTAGACCTTCCATGTACATTCTCTCCCTTGAATCCACCCACGGTCTAATGGATAAATAATATAATAATTAAACAAAATAGATCAAGAAAAAGCTCATTTTCAAGCATAGCTAGTTATATGAATAAAAAACAATAATCTTGCAGATGCATTTAAACTTTATACCTAAACAAACTTTTAGCAAACATTTAAATCCTTTAAAAATAATCTTTAAATTTGCCTTACTAGAGTATTCTTAGAAATGAACTGTTTTTCCACAGTCTATAATCAATTTTATAATAAATGATATGCCAGTTTGTAGGTGACATTTCAAACGCTGGTTATTAATAGTGTCGAGAAGTGAAATGTCTTATTAAAAACTATTAAAAACCTATGGCAAATTTACTAGCATTTTATTTGACTTGGTCTTAATTTGAATGTATGCATTTTCAGATGCTTTTATCCAAACCCACAGCCATGCATCCAAGGTATTCTGCTAAGAAAGTAGTTTGTGTGTGTTCCTTGGGAATCACCCTATGACCTTGGCAATGTTAATTCGATGCTCTACCACTCAAGCTACAGGAAACAATTTGAAATTTGTTTGAAATTTTCATTTCACTCCTAAATGCTGCACAACCCTACTGTACTCTGCTAGTACAGTAATCTGTAATCCGATTACAGGTCTCCACAGATGAGGACAACGGCGTCCTTCTCTACAATGGAGTCAATGACCACATAGCTGTGGAGCTACATGAAGGGCATGTCAGAGTGACCTATGATTCAGGAAACCAGCCAGGCAGTACCATTTACAGGTGCTTACCATAAAGGTCAAACTCCCCATATAGTATCTACATGTGGGAATCACTTACTCACTCACTTACTCATTTCCGTAGCTCTGAAATAGTGAACGACGGTCAGTTTCACACTGTCGAGTTGGTTACTTATGACCGGATGGTCAACCTGTCTGTTGACGGAGGACTTCCCATGACCCTGGACAGCCTGGGACAAGCCCAACCCCTCACCAGAGACGCCCCACTATATGTTGGCGGTAGGATGTGTGTTTATTGACCATTAATAGTTATTTTCTTCCACCCTCTAAATTTAATCTTTTCCATCAGGTATGCCTGAAAATTCCCAGTCTCTCTCATTGAACCAGTGGCCAGTTCTCAACGGATCCAGTTTCCAGGGCTGCATTCGGAATCTGTACATTAATAACGAGTTGCAGGACTTCACACATACCCAGATGAAGCCTGGAGTGGTACCCGGGTGCCAGCCCTGTCAGGAACTGCGCTGTGTGCATGGACTGTGCCAGCCAGTCACTGCTGTTGGACCTGTGTGCCACTGCCAGCCGGGCTGGGGTGGACGACATTGCGATCAAGTCCTTCTTGCAGCTGCTGTCAACCCTTGCCAGAAAAACAAGTGAGTACTTGCATGTTCGTATGTTATTAAGGGGTGTTATGAACAATGAAATGTGGAGTATTTGGTTATATGCATTAAGACCCATTCAGGCTAACAGTGAACCAGCAGCAATACCGCAACCAGAAAAAGTTGATTTTCAATTCGAGCTGCCAGTTTTTCATCACATGAGCAACAGTGACTGTACTATAAGCAATTTCACTATTCTATATTATTTGTAATAAAAAAGAAACTGTCAGCATTCTGAGTGGGTTTGAATCATGTTGCATCGCTCATCTGGTTTATAAGATGAATTATTCACTGCTGCAATTTACATACAAATGTTTTCCCCTCCAGATCAAATTTGTTCATTTTTGATAGCAAGGAAACTAAGTTTTAATGGCATTTTGCTTCAAAAACTATGGCTAGCTGTGCAGCCCACCAGTAGAATCCAGCAGTAAGAACACAATATTTAATTAATACACCAAATGTAATTTTGCAATTGTTGTGAACAGGTTTCAGAATAGGATTTCACTGATGAATTGGTCACAGGTTTGTGAACAGTATGTCAGTTGTCTAATGGCTTTAAATGTGATTCCAGTCAGATTTTAAATTCAGCATTTAAATCGATTAGTTAAATCAATTAGTTTTTAACTTGATATGTTTTTATGTATGTAGTTTTGTTTATATTGGTAAAATTATACTCTATTACTACTATATAAAACACACAAACCATGATATAATTTTATTATTTATTTTATTTTTTTAACCTGGTTCTTTGTGAAAATCTCTCCTCCATTTCCTTTCTCTTTGACTCCACTTCCTGTAAGGTGTGTCCACGGTACCTGTGTTCCAGTAGACGTTCACTCCTACCGCTGTGAGTGTGAACAGGGTTTCCATGGCTCCCTATGCAGTCAACAGGATGAACCCCCCAGTCCCTGTTCGGCACTTTCATGCCAACATGGCTACTGTGAGATATCACAGATGGGACAAGCACAGTGCAACTGTGACAGTGGCTACAGCGGCCAGTTATGTGACATAGGTATCTAAGAGTCACATATTATACTCATGTACATTGATGATTTTCTGATGCAATTTGTTTTAAAGGGTCTGTCCACCCAAACATTACAATTCTGTTTAATTCTGTTTGCCCACCCGGATGGCATTCCAAGCCTATACAACATAAGGGCCCTTTATGGTACAAAAATGGCCAAAATGCTAATTGGCAGTGTTGAGAATGGAGGCCTGTTGCACAAAGCTAGTTGAACTATCACTTGGTGTGTCTCAATCAGCTCCCCAGTTAGCGCACTTATTAGTCATCATTTTAGGGATTGTCTAAATTGCAAAATACTTCCAGTGCACTGAAACATTCACTCTCTTAAAAATTCCCACAATGCGATGCAAAAGAACAGAGAATTGATCACTATGTTCCTTTATTTGAAATCCTATTAAGTCTCAGCTCAAAATTCTGAACACTTAAAATGACAAACCTTTATTTATATATCAAAAAAGCATAAACACACATCATTAAACAGTTAGGGAGCACAATCTAGTTAACATTTAAAATGTTTCACAGATATGTAACTTTAAATTTAAATGTAAAGTACTATAAGCATTTTAAACAGCATGAAAAATGTCAGAAACATATCGGTTCTGCCTGTTGTTTGACGTTATGCAATGCGCTTGAGTAGTCTTGTTGCTGGATTCGTCCCAATGTTTAGTGAGCCAGGGTCCTCACCAGTGTCCGAATTCATCAAGAGAGCTAAGGAGCTGATTGACACACACCCTCAGAGTTATTAAAACCAATGGTTTTACCAAAAAACAAATGGTTTAGTCTCTACTCAAAACCATGTAGAAGAAAAAAACAGCTTGGGTGAACTGTTCCTTTAAGTTGAATTTACATTACATTAATATGCACTGATGTGTTTATACCTTGGTTCCAGTGGCACCCTGTAAGGGTGAGTCTGTGAGGGACTTCCATCGTGTACGGCGAGGTGAAGTCCAGTGTCGGAGCACGCAGCCCTTGTCTTGGCTGGAGTGTCGTGGTGGCTGCAGGGCGGACACAGGCTTCTGCTGCGTCGCCACCAGGGTACGGCGCAGACGCTACAGTTTCGAATGTGAGGACGGCAGCTCATTTACCCAGGACATCGAGAAGACTGTAGAATGTGGTTGTGGAAAGTGTGTGTAGCCGCATCAAAGATCCCATCGAAGATCAGAGACAGGCTGCAGAAGACACAGCAAAATGTTGGGACATGTAGAAATAGCATGCATTTGTATCTATGTATCATGGACCATAACATCTGAGTTTGAAGAACTATGAGAAAATGTAACCCTTGCATGAGAATGACGAATCGATGCCGGAATTCATTCATTTTGACATCTAAATATTGTGAACCACTGAGTCATGCTGTCGAACAAAATAACTACTAAATATCGAAAGTGAGAAGCTAACCAACAACTGGATTAGTTAGATTTAATAATACAGTTTAACAGATAACATGTTTTACAGAAAAAATAGTATTTACATAACTTTTAATATCATTGTAATATATTTGTTTAACTTTGTTTGATTGTAATATATACCATTTTAATTTTGATATAGTATTTTTGTATGTTGAACACCAATGTTGGTGATGTACAATTTTTTACATTTTAGTCTGTTCTCTATCCACAACTGTTTGACAAAGTAGTTGGTTTGTTTTTGTGGTCATTTAATGTCTCATACAATTTTTTTTGTTGACAAGTGACATTGTTTCTATTTATTTCATTAAAGTTTATTGCCTCTTCAATTTATTTTACCCTTTAATATGATTTTGTTTCTTGAGGTTGTCTATATTATTGCATATATGGGTCTCGCACTATTTTACTGAGGACATTTCATAGATTTACATTTCTTCATTCCAGGCTAATGATTTTTATCCCCTAAACCTAATCCTCATACAAACATTTACATTTATGCATTTACGCAAAAGCGACTTACAAAGCATAAAAGATGCTTGTGTCCCTGGAAATCGAACCCACAACATTTGCATTGCTAATGCAATGCTCTACTAACTGAGCTACAGGAACACTAAAGGTTTCAAACAAACCTGTATAGAACATTCAAATTCATACTAAACTTAAATTGTGACATTTTTAATGTATGTCTGAGGATATTTTCAAATATATATGACCCTCACAGCTAAACATGTACAGAGACGCTCACAGATATAGTTTTCAGCATTATGCTGCATGACTGCGTAGGTGACTGTGTATTAGTTGGTCAAAACAGTCCCTCAAGTCTCTGTAATATTTTGGTCTATAGAATTGGCTCTACTTCTTACTTTAATGTAAACCTAGGTGCTACTTTTTGTTGCCAGGCAAAAACATTAAATCCAATTGTTTACAACAGTAATATCCCACCTCTCCTTAGGCTGTATGATTTGACGTATAATTTATATCTATACCACAAACAGTGCAGGATAAAGTACACATAATACTGCAGTATGTACACAAAGTACATAATACTGCAGGACGGTAAGCAAAAACCTTTAGAATATTAGAAACTATATACTGTAT
>JAZGTJ010000691.1:0-56258 GCA_036877575.1 Botia almorhae | reverse complement strand
GAGAGAGAGAGAGAGAGAGAGAGAGAGAGAGAGAGAGAGAGAAAGAGAACAGAAAAGCTGACCATGCCACTGTGCTTTTCAGCTGGCTCAAGTATACGCACAGCTATTTTTAACAGCCCTTGACAACCCACAATGCCTCAAATTAGCCATGATAACCTTTATACCAAAGTCCTCTAATACCAGGATCTTAATGATTATAGAGTGGCTGTAATGTCTGTTGCTATAAAGGCATCGGGGGTATATATCTGTGGAAGACGCATCCAGGTCTTTAAAAACTACAAGCTCTGCATGTATCCTATCTGAAAACTTAACGTTTTTAGTATCAACAACCATAAAGACTCTTCAAATTTGGTAATGTGTAGTAGCTTGTTAGTGTCAGTGATGTAATCAAATGCAGGGTCGTCCTTTGGGCGGTACAACCGTTGAAATGACTTAAGGCTGAGAAGCTTCCTTATTCAGAATTGGTTGCATAGACCTAATAAAAACCACAGTACTACATTAATAGTTTTCTCTGTCTCTCTTCATGCATTTATGTTTTAATTTATGTTTTTGTTGAGTTGTCACTTTACATTCATTCTGAATTAAATCTGATGATTACGACAATAAATAGACAACACGTTTACACTGCAATATCTGCGTTGCACAACTTCTCCTTTCGGCTGTTCCCTTTTAGGGGTCGCCACAGCGAATCATCTACATCTACATCATATCTACATCTACATCATATCTACATCCTCTTCATTCACACCCACTAACTTCATGTCCTCGTTTATCACATCCATATACCTCCTCTTTGGTCTTCCTCTTTGCCTTCTGCCTGGTAGCTTCATTTCTAACATCCTCCTACCAATATATTTACTACCCCTTCTCTGTACATCTCCAAACCACCTTAATCTGGCTTCCCTGACTTTTTCCCCAAAACATCTAACATGAGCCGTCCCCCTGATGAACTCGTTCCTAATCTTGTCCAACCTCGTCACTCCCAAAGAAAACCTCAACATCTTCAGTTCTGCTACTTCCAGCTCTGCTTCCTGGTCTCACCACTGTCTTGTACACCATCCCCTTAATTCTAGCTGATATTCTCCTGTCATACATCACTCCTGACACTTTTCTCCACCCATTACAACCTGCTTGCACTCGCTTCTTTACCTCTTTTACACACTCTCCATTGTTCTGGACTGTCGACCCCAAGTACTTAAACTCCTGTACCTTCTTTACCTCCTCACCCTGTAATCTCACTGTTCCACCTCCCTCTCTTTCATTCAAACACATGTACCCGGTCTTGCTACGACTGACTTTCATTCCTCTTCTCTTTAGTGCAAACCTCCACCTGCTCCCTGCTCTCACTACATATCACAATGTCATCTGCAAACATCATTGTCCAAGGAGATTCCTGTCTGACCTCGTCTGTCAAATGATCCATGCCACAGCAAACAAGAAGGGGCTCAGAGCTGATCCCTGATGCAGTCCCATCTCCACTTTGAACTAAATATTTAAATATTGTGTAATATGAATTAAATATTTCGTTATTTTTTATAAATATGTTAAAGACATCCATTTTTTGTAAATATAAATTTATTTCATGGCTCTCTGGAATACTTCGTTTTGATTGGTCCGAATTTGCTGTATTTATTTAACGTTTCTTTGCTATTCCACAAGGCCACCGGGGTTGAGGAGCTCTTGTATTCAAAAAGGTAAAAATTGAGAAATTAATCTCAACAACTTAAATCTCTATTAAGTGTAAATTATTTATACCTCAAAGGGGATTAAACTGTATTGGTTTAACTCCCGAAAAATCATTTTTGCGGCTTATTGATTGTACGTCAGATCAGAGAACAATACCAACATGGTGGCGAGAATATTCGCGCCAATGTATTTAAATGCGTGCCTAAGTAAAACACATTTTAACAGTTGAGAATAAGTTTGTCATTAAGTACTTACTCTGGAAAGGCGGTAATTTGGACGGATTTGCCTATAAACGAGTAAGAAAATCTTTCAAAAATAAGCGGAACTAATCGTAATACGATTTATATCCTTCTGTCTATCTCAGTAGGATGTATTGCGCTGGGTACTTACCGTCCTCGGGTTGTTTCTATAATTAACCATTTTAGAAATAACAATTCATAGTTTACTTTAGATTAGCATAGTTCCAACAGTTAGCGTTGCCAAATAATAAAACAGTGTTTTAATAAAAAAGTGTTTTAGTACTAAAACATTCCTGTTGTTTTTGTAGTAGCAAGTGTTACATCGTTACCTGCAGTACACCGGCCCATCACCAGAGGACCTCCATCTTCTAAATCCTAGTTTGACTCCCACAAACGAAACAAAGTAAACAGGTAAGTTCCATTATGTAACTAAATGTTTTTTATAAGAAAATGTTTTGTTGTAGACAGGTGTGTTTAACAATTGCTAATAAATATATAAAAGTTTTGGACACATTTGGTAGGCACAAAAATAAACAGTAAGTTCAGTAAACAGTAATTCATATTCTAAAAAAATATTCTGTCAGCTATGCTGTCAGTTAACAAAAACATTTTTTGTCTTATCCTTCGGTTCTCAAACATGTGCAGAAAATGTTTACCATAATTTACTTACAATAGAAGACTGTGGGCGTATTGTACAGTACCACAAGTAAATGTTACAAATATAAATTTGTCAAACGTGTTAGCTTGGGGATGGTGTAATTGAAAGTTAGCGCCAAGATGTTTTTCAGTAAAGAATGTGACAAAAATATCCTTAAAGCACTTTTTACATGGAGTAAATTCCAACCACAGGAATTATATAGGTAACAACCAGATCATCCACTGAAAAAGCAGCACAACCTCAAACGAATTTACAACTCAAATAACACTTTGAAAATGTTCATGTTTAACAAAAGTATTAAAAATATATTAAATGTACTGCAGATGACAAAAGATGGTCAACAATGTTTTTATTTTTCTAGCTTCTGAAACCTTTAGTTATTTTAATATGTAAATCAACTTAATGAGACAGTCAAAGAATGATCTCTTCAGTGTGTCTGTGAGAGCATAATGTTCTGTATGACAAAAGACAATTTGGGGTCTTGAATTCATTTTCTGCAGTTGTTATTGAGTGATGGGGCACTTGCTGAGCGGCTACAGCTGTGCACAGCAGGAAGGACTTTGTGATTATGGACCTGACCTTTCCACTCACTGACATATGTCAGTTTAAAACAATGCAGGCCCTTGGTGCTTAAGCGTTGTGTGTGTTCGCATTTTTATAATATGGTCTAATCAAAAAATTTGTGATGTCAAATGATTTTGTTGATGTGAAGTGTTTTAAGGTCACTGTGAACAATACACACTAATCTCAAACGGTGTCAGCTTTCAGCATATCTTGGTGTTGCTGACTGGTTATTACCTAAATGGCACATTAACATAATTGGAAACCTAATAGGAAGGAAAGCAGCCAAAATTAAAAGGTCATTATAAGATATGTTTTGTCTCTGACATTAAGTAACACAAAACAAATTTGGGGGTGAAATGAGGTCATTCCCTTTTTTTATCTGGATTTTTGACTTGCATATCTATTATGATATATCCATTCACATAATCATATGGTGAACTAAAATGTCTCTTAATCAATATTTAATATACATTTACACTTTTATTGCCTATATTGCCCACACACACAGACAACAGTCTCAACACATTTTCACAACAAAAATTTATTAGAAGAATAGTGGTTTTCATAAGAAGGTTCTAGCATCCAGTGAATACTAACTTGCACAATGTTACAATTAAAATGCATTGAAAATGGCATTTTTTCCTAATGGATAAAATATAACCAGTAAAACTTCACACATGCACAAAGACGGATCTAATCAGCATTTTGCCTAACGGTCAATGCAAATAAAAAGAAAGAGAAAACTTTTTATTTTGTTTTAAATTAGACCACAGAAAATCTAATCAGTTTTTTCCTTTTTTTAAAAATCACATACATAGGAGACAGCTTATTATTCATTAGCCCAGCTCGTAAATAAGAATTTGCATTCAAACAAAAACAAACAGTGCAATCAAACAAAAATAATTATTGTGATCCTCGTAAGTGCTCTAACACAGACATCGATAAAAGTCTTGAATAAAAGTCAAACACACAGTACAAAAAGAAACAAATTAATATACATAAATCTACAATACAAGAAAATATTAAACTATACAATGTTTTTGTCAAAGAGTAAACAGTATATATTGAAATGAGGTCTATTCCAGTTTTGGAGCGCCTGTCTTCCGACCATTGAACTGAATCAGAGTAACCAGTTAAAAGGCAAGATGCCATTTCGTAAAAAGCACTCGTTTCGATCTGGATGGTCTGAGGTATATCGAAAACAGAGAAGATTCGGAAAAAGCAGCACCTTATCCCAAACTGGCAAACCTACGCGTTTTAAAACCTGTTACGTTCTGTCTCGTATTAAAAGAGTTAACATGTAAGTATTTCTTTTCAATATTTATATTTAAAAACCTGAACGTTATATTCCAAGCCTGCGCGTAGAAAAACGGTATCAGCTGTTACAAGCCCTGACAACAACAGGAATGTTTCAAGATCTGCAAATATTCAGGAATAGTCAAACAACAAAAACTAACAAACTATAACTAATTTAGGAGTTAATGCTGCCCAAATGTTTTAGATGAAACTGCTGAAATTATAAAGCTTTAATATACACAATTCCCATGTTCCAACACTTTTCCAATAATCTTTATTAATAAAAAACAGCCTGTCTGTAAATCCTTCATTAAGACTGCCGTAGGCACCTAAAAAGCTCAAGTAACAAAAGAAAAACATAAATGCTGCCTTTGTTATGCACTAGCAATTTCAGACAAAAACAGCAAATTACAAGCACAAAATTTAGGCCGTACATTAAAACTTTCATTGTATTTAGAGGCAGTTTCTTCAGGCAGTTTTTTTGCTGAAATACTTACATGCTAAAAGAAGAGACAGAAGCTACCAATAACGGACTGCAAATGAGAAAGACAGAGCACTTATCACACTGTCGAGGTACGTTTGTATAGGAGCGCTAAGACTGGTCAAGCACTATCACTGAGGGGACTGAAGCAGTGTGTGTCATATAGTGTTCTATTGTCTTCAGGCAATCGAGGCACAGTGTGTGCAGAGGAAATCATAGCGAAAAGCACTGACTGGCTGAGTGTTACGCTTCACCTGAAGTTTTAGCTTCAACATTCATTTAGTATATTGTACTTAAGTCTGGATACAAAGAATACAAAAACTAAGAAGGACAGCGAAGAAAAAGCGACAACAGGTTAAAAATGACTCGCGTCTTGAGCAACCGTTTTCTTTTGCTCCATTTTTCAAAAATATGTACGGTTTTCTTAACGTTTTAACAGCTAGGCCGCAGAATCTAGAGAAAGTACCTGAATACATTGAATCAGAGTGTCGTTCGTCCCTGAGGGATTCTAGTTGTGGCTTAATAATAGGATAGATTTTAAGCGAAATAGAGAAGTGGTTAGGGAATTTTTTTCCACAGAAATCAAGATCAAGAAAACCACTGCTCTTTTAGAGGCTTATCTTCGCAGAAATCGATTAAAAGTGTTGAAGAAATGGTCTATTCACAAAATGCTTGAGCAAAAAGCATAAAGTATAAAAACCTCAAGCAGTTCCACGCACTCATACACAACCAGCTTACACCCACGGTGACATTTCACTTCACACAAGAAATAATAATAAACAGCTTTATCGTTTAGAAAAAGCAGTTGCAGCTAAGCACACCCAGGGCAGGTTTCCTCATTGTCACGAATAAGGATGATTTTAGGACATCGTCCAGTAGAGATCCAGTGTTCACGAAATGATTTTTACCATCTGACTTCTAAACTTAATGTCCATAACATGTACACTTATGTAGCAAGCAAAAATAACAAGCAATACCAAAAATCCTGCCTGATTCCCATTATCATGGGGAAAATTAATTTACATCACAACTGGTGTTGCAATAAATACTTTAAAATCACTTTAAAAAGTCCTGTTTGTCATCCATAAGGATTATACACAGCCTGCCTGAACGAGAAACCAAATCAGTAAATGGGTACGAGACTATATACACATCCACCTTAAAAAGTTTGCGGTTTCCTTTTATTATATTTTCTGTCTGTACAGTATCGTGAAAAACTGGCTGCACTATGGCAGCACTAGGTGACCTAAAATAATGTATTCTCTGTTTAGTTCACTTTAGGACTAACTACCATTCTAATAAGTTGACGATAAAAGAAACGTGTGGGCAAATTAACACAAATTAACTATACAAATGGTTATAACCGTACAGGAGTCTAAATATACTGCACTGAAACCTTTGTTCCCTGAATCAAATGAGAAAGAGATGAACTCTTTCCAGAAGATAAGTATATAACTATACAGAACATCATATACAATGCACTGTGACTGTTAGATGTATACATATATATTTAAAAACACATTAATAAAAGTATAAACTATAACTTGTCCTAAAGTATGTTTAATTACATAAGTTTCAGGTTAAGTTTCTATTTTTATATTTTTCCCCTACATTCAGTTTAGCTGATAATGAAAATGATAAAATTAATTATGGAACCCAAGACACGAGAAACGCGCAAACTATGGCTTGAACTTAAAATGGCTCGAACTGCCTATATCAAGACAAACCCATTTTATAGCTAAAGAAAGTAACTGGTAACTATAAGTAAAGTGAATTGTTATAGCACTAAGGGTTCCGTGAGTTGCCACATAAAACTAGTCCGTTTTTTTTTAAAACATGAAAATAACTGCAAATAAAATGTGCAACTAGAATCTTGAAACATGGGCTGGTGCTTTACCAATTATGTCCCATTATTACTGCATTACACAAATGTCTTTACACTGGGATGCTTACTGTCAATGAGCAAGTTGCTTTACAGTTGGTTGCTGTAGACATTTCTATTCAACCACGGTATCCAACTGTATTGGGCGACAGTTCACATTAGCTTCACTAAAACTCCTAAAACTCCCATTGGTAGTTGCCACATCCGATGTGCATAAAGTTGAACTGCCCAACTTTGTAGCATCAGCAATGGTCTCTGTCACTGGCAAATAACTGTTTGTGCGAATGCTGCTTAAATTTAAAGTG
Organism: Botia almorhae; assembly: GCA_036877575.1. NCBI lineage: Eukaryota > Metazoa > Chordata > Actinopteri > Cypriniformes > Botiidae > Botia > Botia almorhae. Next base: position 49,147 of record JAZGTJ010000691.1, on the reverse strand, counting down.
TCATTTTTCAGATGTTAACATACTTTTTCTAACCTAGCTTAATATGCACAACAATAAGACAACTGTAAGTAAGCCATTTGTAGGTTGATTCCCCTGAACACTGTCTTGCCGTCATCACTCTGCTTGAGCATTTTGACTGGCCTGACATGTCAACATTGGCTCAATCCATGGCATGAGTTTGGGGATGGAATATTTGCTTGACTGACCATCAGCTGAAAACAGTTTCGTTTCTGGCTGAAAATTGGTTCTGTTTGTCGACGCAAAAATTACATGTCACTTTTAACGTTGTCAGGCAAACAAACTGTTGATTAATGAAGTAATGTTTTTTTTCATCTTTAAAACAAACATGACAAGAAAAAAAGTAATGAAACCTCCACAACGTACAACAGGTAGTGAAATGATCGAAATAAAGACATCTAACAGACAAATGGCCCTCTTGGCCACGTGGATGAGGGTGGGGAGGCAGTGAACTGGGCTCTATCTACATGTGGAGGCTGTCAAGATTTACATGGATTTATTATCTGAGGTATTCTGTGTTGTAAGGTTTTTTCTTAAAGTTGAAACACATTATCACACGTTGTACAGACAGAGGAAACAAAACAAGTATTCTTTGTGGCCTTGTGGTTCTCAATGGACCAAACAAAAGTTTTTGTTTCCCCAGGTAATTTGTACCTTACAATTCTTGCTGTTCATAAAGCACTGAACTAAGGATATTTGGCTGAATCTTTTCAATTAGCAAAAGGCAGTTGGAAAAGGACAATAAGTTGTCTGGATGGGTGACCTACTATCTTGGGCCTGTGACAAACAACTCATTTTTCCAAGTCGGGGGACTTAAATCACAAGCATTGCCTTGCTAGACTCATTTTCCCAAGCTTAATAAAAATAGTTTAATATTGCAAAATAAACAAATCAAAGGCGATTTTCTTGAACCGCTGGATTCAGAGTTGCAAAATCAAACCTAGGTCCACCTATAAGATTTTATGTGGTAACCTCTTGATGAAAGAATGGAACGCAAAATTAGCATTTTTAGCAATCATTATATAAACAGAATTAAGGAATATACAAAAGGTGTCGATCTTTAGCCTAGCTTAATCTTTAATCTCTTATAATCATGCATTAACCTGAAGGGGTACGGGAGACTGGTATCCAATCGTTATACTACAATGAATGCCGAACCTTTACACTGTTAAGCCTCTATTCTGAGAATTTACACAAAGGTACTTGAAATATTAACACAGCTAAACAGATAGCGAAAGACAGTTTTTTGCCCCAGACTTTGACTTCATACAAGGAAACTCAGAAAAGAGCAGCAATTCACCTCGTAAAGTGATGAGATGCCCGCCAACAATATATGAATGCAAACAAAGATACTGCCCACAGACCGCAATTGGTTTGTATTTCAAGGGCACAAACTTGTAGGTATGGCATAACTATACTATAATCTGAAGGATGACAGAAATACACATCACAAGACGTTTCCAACCTTATGGCTGGTATACACTGCCCCCAAAAATGCCAACACATTCCAAAGTTGGCTGTCGGATTTAGAATCTTGGGAAACACAATTTGTTGGTATTTGGTTTTTTTAATGGTATTTTTCACGCTGCCCCAACAAACACCAAAAAGGTTAAACACGCTGATTCATTACACCTAACAATCATTATAATTTGGTATTTGTTGGAAGAGTGTGAAACAGACAAGGAGCTAGAGGGGATCAGTTAACCCAAATTAGTTTCAAACACTGGTCTTAAAGAATAAGCAATCAAGGATGCATAATTAAGAAGCTTTTCATCATTACCCAAATCCAAAATGTAAAAAAACAACCATCCGTCTGCATTCATGTTAAAAAGGAATGTCTATTCAACTGAACAGAATGGGGCCATGACACTCTTTTTGGAATTATGAGCCAGTGTTATCCCTGCATCTGAAATGCTACATACAGGTTCCAGCAGGAAAGCCGGTCAAACCAACATTACATTCCCACAACCTGTCCAACAAAAGCCATTAGAGACCAACGGTCCCTCAAGATACAAGTCATTTTTGCTTCACTACCAAAGGGCTCCTACAGTATGTCAAAACCATTTGCAAGTTGAGGTAGCAAAACTAATAATTCTAATCCTGCAGAACTGCAGGGTTGAAACAGTCATGAATGACATTAATGGTCAAGAGCAGATTTGGTCACCAAAATCAATGCAATGCCGACAAGATATAATGTCCTGCTTAAAGGTGAACGTAGTAGAATGCAACAAACTACAGAAAAAAGAATTCAATGGATGCCTGTTTGGAAATATCATAACCTCCATGTTTCCATCTGTTGTTCTCTTCATTTGTGTCTAACAAATAAAATCATTTACAAAGGAGTATTACAAAAACAAAAAGGGACAAACGGATATGAAATGTAGACACAGAAAAGGTAGAAATCAAATATAAATTCTGGTATCTCAGAGACATAATGTGCAATCCAGGTTGAATAAAAAAGTGTGAAATAAAAGATGTGGATTTTGATTAAAATGAAAGATTTAGAATAGGCACACCTTTATTAGTGAATACTCCTGCAAGATTGTCATGGCAACACAAGAGCCCTTTTATAGCTCTCAAGTTCTTAAGCAGAACATTGGCCATTTCTCAAGCCCATTTCCACACAGTCTAGGTCGACCTCTAACCAAGCAAGCATTGATCGTATTAAGTATAATCGATTGTATAATCTTCATAGCCGCCCTTACTAATCTTAACATTAGTATAAAAAAACAGACATACCAGTTGGATGTTGACTTCCATGGCTCTGTTCCATATAATTCACAGTTTCACTTATACCTGTTCTGGATCATCTCTCAACTTAAAGGTGAAGTGTGGATTTGTTTTCACTGTTAAGTACTGTTTCACAAGTACTTTTCTTGTATCCAAGCTTAATATGCAGAGACACTTGTAAGTAAGCGATTTATACATTGATTTTTAGAAAAGTGTAAATGCTGTAACGATGTCAAAACGTTGTTTGTTGTAGACACCAAACATAACTTAGTTTCGACCAATAGCATGAGTTTAAATGCAAAACTAATAATTTGTCTAACCAATGGCAGACTGGACGGTTTAGAACTACTGTTTAAAACTAATGATTTCTGCAATTCTGCCACTTGCACAGAAATTACACATTTCACCTTTAAATAAAATTATAAGAATTTGTATTTAATTGCATGACAGTAATCAAGACCACACTAATTCAAATCAGTATAAGAAACAATTATATAGATTGTAAGTCACCTCGGTAAATGATTTTCAATTGTTGAAAAATATTAACAGATTTTAACTGTTCATGAATATTTCCAGTTTACTAAATTGTGACTATTCATTGTGTAAGGACGACTGAATGTAATTCGAATTTAATCGAACTTTCAGTGGTGATTGAATGCTGCAAAAACAGGCACTCCCCAATGAATATTCAAAATACTCAAATACTAAAACCACAATGTACAATTTTATAGTGATTTTCAAGAGTAAATGGCCTACACTAAGTTGAACTTTAATGTAATCTGAGCTAAAATGGCAAAGCTCGTAACTGCATATTCCAACCTTATTTCCCAAGACTGTATTCTTTGGGAGCTTACATTCAAAATATGTCTTTTACCACGGCGCGTGCTGCAAGTACCATGACAACAGTTATTTTAAGCTTGTCTTTTTTTTAAGTTAAATCAAATAAATTTATCTAAATCAAATGAAATATTCAAATGACTTATTAAAATATTGTGCCATAAACTTGTCTAACAGGAACAAAACACCAATTTAACAAACTTAACAATATAATCACAAATTCAGAAAACAGTAATGGTGCAATGTTATTTAGTGCATAGATTGACAATACAATGGGGATTTTGACTTCATTGTTTGCCAACAAATCAATTCTGCTATTTCTGGCAAGCATGACAATATGACAGTGAGCTAAACCAGATTCAAAGTTGCTTTGTCACTGCATAAAGGTGTGCCTGTTCTCTTGACTTTGCCAACGAGTAAAAGAAGTAGAAAAAGTAATACATGAAACTCAGATGAAATGCAACATGACATCTTGAAATGCAATGGGATAAAACAAAAATGAAAGTTTGCAGCACATTTAATCCAACAACATAAACATACTGTCCAGTCACATGAATTAGCTGTAACAAGACGTGTTAAATTACAAGAAAAAAGCAAATTTAATCTGTTTTAATCTGGAGTGTCTATATTTCCATACACGCCCAAACCTTTCTAGTCACAACCGAATAGTTTTAGTTTAAAAAGAGTCTGTGTGTAATTAAATACATAGCCCACCCATAAGTTGGTTTGTGTGTATATGCAAATGTTTGGAGTGTGCACTAATGTGTCAGTTGTGTCCTATATCTGTGTGCTAATGTAAGTAGTTCCATTTATAAAGAGACCCGTGATTCAGTTAAGCAAACGTATATATATATATATATATATATATAACAATAAACAAAAAACAAGAAGAATTATGACTAGTGTTATTTAAAAACTGCTTCCTTAAAGTTGTACTTGTGTTTCCGGAGACATGTAAAAGTCAAGAAAAGGTTTCTACAGCTAAATGTACAATCAGCTGCTCTGGAGAGATCTCACCTGAGGTAACGCCGTTATGTGGATATGCAGTGGAGGTCAAAAACTCGAACAAAACAAAAAGGTTATCCAGGCATCTTTTCAGAACATAAATCATCGGTCACTTGAGACAAAACAAACAGCACTTCATATGGTACAGAAACCGAGGTTACAGCTGTCTGATTTTCACCATTTCTTTTTGTAGCATTTCATTTTCATCCAGAAAAAATTCAAATAAAAAGTAAAATAAATATATATTCATCTGTATATGTATAGAAGCTTCTTCCATATAAAGGTATCTCTTGAGATTTTTGGAATGCAGTTTAAAAACAAGTGTACAGAGATCACACAAAGACAACAGAAGGTTAACATTTCCACCTGCCCCATATTCTCCCCTTCAGACCTCCATTTCTGTATTTTACATGAACACCCGTGACAGTATCCATTATTGTATGTTATAGTACAGAGAAAGGGTAGGTGGTGTCTCACCTACAGTATCCTGATAATTTGCCTTGACGGAATTTGCTATTGGCAAGAAGAACCAAAATGCTAAGCAAACATTTCTGACCATTTTCAAAAATTCTGCTTTATCAAAGTACCTGAATTAAAAGGGTGTAAATATTGGTCAGTCAGACACTTGCCTGCCGCCCCCCTCACAGAAGACAAAAGAGGGTAAAAAATGAGGAAAATTTCCCAGAGTTCATCTGCTCCATTTCTACATGCCCCTGAATGGTATTTAAGTATGTGGCACAGAAAGGTGCGTTTATTCCCGAGGATGAGGTATATTGTGCACAGACTGTAGTTAATATAACATGTCTCTGCACATCTTGTACAGGTAGTTATGTGTGCATCGTGACTGACAAATATTGCAAACCCTTCTGCGGAATCTATCCTGAGATACGAAAGTACTGAAGGCTACAGGTGTACGTTTCAGAAAAGCAAACAAAAATAAACAACCATTGAAATGCCAGCAGCAAGAAGAGAAACAAAAGCGGTCTGTTCAAAGTGTGAAACGTGAAAGTGCTGTGTTTCCTAAACTTGTGTAAGAAACTACTCGGAACTCGTAATGGTTTAGTACATTCATTCAGCAAAGAAGGTTTCAGTTTCGAAAGTTCGAAACTGTCGCTTAAAGAGGAGGATGTTTTTGGACAGGGGGAGCTGTTAACCCTGTGATAAAAAATACATTAATCATTCAAATCAAATCAAATAAATACGTTGAAATGGCATGCACCATAGTTATTCAGACAGCTGATGATAAGGTAGGTTGCAGAATGTACAGTAACCACAAGATTAACAACAGAGGAGATTATTTCAATTTGAAGATTATTCTCTACATCTAGGGGCTAAAGATTTAAGTGCTGCAAACAAATTCCAGTCGTGGCCTTCAGTGCAATATTTCGTAAGTGCCAATTATAGGGGACCATATTAAAACATAATAGAATCTGCTTAGACTAGTAGAACAAATTATCTAGCAGTTGCTACTGATCTACTAGTAATTTACTAGTGGGGAAACTGAGTAGTACTTTAAACCACATTGATTGATAAATACCCCAATTAATTTGATTGTTTAAATGACCAAACTAAGTCACTTCAAACGCTGATCGTTGATAAAGTGTTGGTGCATTTGATGCTGGATCACCTAAACAGATTTACACTCGAGAGAAAGTTCCTTATTATCAAACTATAAACACAAGGCTTACTATTTATAATTCTTCTATTTGCTTCATAATCAATTGTAGAAGTTCAGTAGTACGCAATAAAAATTTGACTGATTTACAAACCACATCTATGAAGTACATCACTGGTTTACTGCTGTGTTATCTCTGCGTTCATATAAATAACCTAATCACTACTCACCACTAGCGTCTTTGCATGGTTACATAAATAAAAAACCATTAACAAGGCCAATATTTAAATTGTTCACTGATAAATGTTTTAGATAATTAACATAAAAATGGCTTACCACTAAATTGTTGTAGCAAATTCCTAATATATACATTTTGCACAAGCCTAGTATAAGGTGAGAATCGTAGTTCGCCACCAAGTGCCAGAATTAAATATTTATTTAACCAGCCTCCACTAAACCGGTGCATGCCATTTACATAAACAATTCAAATTAAATAAGGAAATAAATAAAGAGGTACGTTACATTACAGTGTTTTTATCAGTTTCAACAGAAACCCTGAAGTTTGAAATATCATCATTTTTTTTGTCACAGACTGGGTGAGCACCAGGCAGTGATAGACCAGAATGCCCTTCTAACAACATCAAAGTGGAGCATGCCATTCCAAAAGCCTTCTTTCTGAAATCTTTATATATACATTAGACAACACAGTTCAGATTGGGAAAAGGGGCAATGTGACAATAGACAGTGATGGCAACAATACACAAATCTGAGAATTCAAGCAGTTGACCACTATATATTGAAGAGGTATTTTTTTTACCAAAAAAAAGAGCATGTTTGGATCTAAGCTGCAGGATGGAGGGGGGAGGGGTGTCGAAACATTCCCCGGTTGATCTTGTTAGTCTCCTTAATGCTATCTGCTACTGCAAAAGCTACTTTAAAACACACATCCAAACATAATCGCTTTTTATTTTGAAACAAAGTGCTATTTTAGAGAGGTCTCCGAAAATTCCCAACTGGCCAGTTGTTTCAAATGATAAAATCCCACCGATATTTGCAATCCATGGCTCAGCTCAACCCAACCTACGCCCAGTATAAAGCCCTGCCCCTGACCCAACTCACTGACTGAGATTGTGTCACAGGTTCCACTTCAAGTAAGATCTGCATTGTTTCTCTAAAAACACGATCGCTATATTTGTCTCAGTTGCCCTGAGTTTTACATGAGGAAAAGAAACTATTCAGAGACAAGAATTGGCTCTCTGTCGAAATGCAATTTTTTATATAATAGGACTAAATGGCCATACCCCAACCCTATATGTACCCCCACCTATATTCCACCCTCCCCAAAACCAACCCTCGGCAAAAAATGCTCTTCTTTTTATAAATATACATGTCAGTGACTGACTATAAGCAGCGATCAAGGAATGGTGAGAAACAGCCAAAAATTGACTGTGTACATCCTCCCTTGAATAATTTAAGTAGATGTAAGATGTAAATTGGAAACACGTTCCTGTTCTGTGTGGTTCAAGTCAGCATTGTCCCTTCACGGGTGCAGAAATCCATTTACGAGAGACAGTCTCTCACCAGGAGAAAAAGAGTATTGTAAAATGAATATTATGTAGTATGCCAGACAGAACAGTAAGTGCGTAATGCAAGCAATGTCGAGGTAATCAGGTCTAATTGCCAGATTTAGGCTCTGGCGAACGCCAGACTGAAGTGTAGTGCAAAAGAAAGCGCTAGAGTTAAAGAAAAGTTTAGTTACAGAAACATAAAAAAAACTTTTTTAACATCACAAACATGCATCCCTGAATGACTAATCTTAAGCTTCATTTTTGTAAATGGACATGTCTAATTCTTAGTCAGTTTGTGGTGGAATGGTACATAGGAGGAAACTATGAAGAGAAAGCAATTTTGAAAGCAATTTTTCACCTGTTAATAGATAAACGGGGCCCTAGCGACAGATCCCTGGTGAGAATCTGCGTCTCTATTGGAAATAAATTAGATTTAAAGATTTATATCATAAACCTACCAATTAGATGAGATAAATTTGTTTTTGAAGGGTTCAATTCCTTGCACGCAACCCTCCAAACCCCACTTTTCATTTCTTAAAATGGCATGCTGTCCAAAACACATCAGCTCTAATGGTGCAGCTCCAAAAGTTCAGATGATGGGGGGAATGAAGGGTTTATCTGCTTGCTTTATTCTTTAATAAAAAGTCTCTGTCGTTACTCTCTTATGGCTTATTACGCATTTGTTGCTTAACGTTGTAAAAAACTTCAACAAATGCTTGCAGTGTCAACATGACCACTGAGATAACTGCCAATTTGTTTCTTATCCCAAGTTGTCAGGCTTAAATCCTCACATGTATTCCTGCAGTTGTGCTCACCCAGATACTGCAAGTAAATTGGCACAATTAAAGCCCCATCCTTAATTCCAAATCATTTTAGTTTTTTTGTTTCTGTCACAATTTGAAACGTTTACATTTTATGAGGTGTTCTGTGTAATCTACTCGACTTTTTCTCCTGTCGTCTCCAAGACATCCACTTGTGTCGCAACAGGTGTGGTAGCAGGCGTTGACGTGGATTCGGTTTCTGCGGTGATCCCCGAGTCCTGTTCCTCGGCCCTCATCATCAGTTTAAGCTTTTTCTTTGGTGGGTTCTTCAATGTGCCCATCCTCTCTTTCACCTTGTACTCCAAGGTACTGTGGGGAATACCGTAGATGTTTTGCGCCTTTGAAACGCTCATCTTCCCACCCATCACCACAGCAATGGCTTCTTCTAGTATCTCACTATTGTACTGGCGATACCTCCCCCTTTTCTTTCGGGGTTGCTTGGAGCCTGTTGGATCTGCCTCTGGATCTGATGTTGGGTACTGAGGCCCTAAATTTGGTTGTTCCATGTCTGCACCCCAGTATTCACCCATGGCTCCTCCATCAAGAAGGCCTCCAAGGGCTCTGCGATTCTGCTTTGGCAAGATGGCCCTCAGCTTCCTGCTGAGCGCATTTTCCGAATGCACATTGCCCATAGCAATGGAGCCGTAACTGTAGAGATCTGAGGCATTCCCATGGGAGTCCCAAGATAGATCCATGCTTCGAACTTGCGGAATCTTCAAGTCCACCGGAGGGGAATGCCCTGGTTCTTTCTTCACTGTGATGGAACTGGCATCAAGAGACTTTGTGCCTTTGGTGAATACACCATGGTTCTCCTGGAAAAGAGGCAGGTCATTTATGTCGCTAAGATTCCCGCTAACTTGTTTAAGCTTCAAGAGGCCATCTAGGTGGGATTTTCCCCAGGTTCCATCGCGTGAGAGGAGGGCCTGCGCTTGGCTGTTGAGGAGACCCACAGACTCTAGGCTAGCCAATGAAAGTGATGTTGGTTGGCCAATGAGGCGATGTTTCTGGTTGAGGAGTTCCTCCTTTATAAGGAGTGAGCGGGCCAATGGTGCCTTAAGGGGTCCAGAACCAATACAATTCTCCCTGATCCCATCATGCAAGCTTCTCTGTGGCAAGCCATCTTCATCATCAATATCTCTATATTTGTGATCAGCTCTCTGGGAACGCCTAAATTGTGGAAAGATAAACTTCATGATTATATGTGAGAATGTGATATGGTAATATAGGTTTGTACCTCAAAACAAAAATGTCCCTTTACAGGGAATGTCTTCTAAGTGCAAAGGCAACCTTGCACAATACCATTCCATGTTACAGGGAACAAAGATGTATAGGTAGAAAACAATGTACCATATCTGGAGGTAAAGTAAAGGGTGTAATGCTTTCAGGGCAGAAACAGATACTGTCTGGGTTGTTGGTTCAAATACAACAAGGGGCAACCCATGAACTACTGTGCCACTTCACACTGATAATTGTCTATGCAAAAGTGAAAATTCCATCATCATTTATTCACCCTCATGTTGTTGCCAAAATAATACCAAATGACAAACAACAGTTTTCTCTTGCTTCATGCACCAGGACTTGACCGTAAATGGAATGCCATGTTTTATGCTAAATTTAAACGATGTAAAACTGAGAAACAAAAAGACTGTTCTTACCCCTTAATTGTGGGCATGCTTGAGATGCCATGAGAGCTTTTTAGTGAGACACTACCATGACTGTGGTTTTTCTTTGTTGAGAGGTCAAGGACTCCGTCTGCAGAAACAAAATAAATCCTAACTAAACCAACACAACTGATTAAATTGAACAATCTCCTGGCCATTGTTTAACAATAAACAGCTGCTAGATCCATATTCTCATCTGCTATTACTTTCGATGTTAACAATGTTTTAATCGTTTTATAGTCTTGTGAAATGTACTTTTTGTGATCATCACAAACACTAACATGCTTTACATTATGATTATGTATAAAATGCTGTGTAACTAAACCCATGTTTTAAAGCAAGTACTGAGATCTTTCTTTCTGTCGGTCTGTCTCTATACGCGTGTATAACATGAAAAATGTGATAACTTGCTAAAAATGCAAAAATAAAAGCTTCAATTTTTAAAATCTAAATTAAAGCAATTTATTTAAATATCTATACATTTAAATATATTTAAAAACTGAAAATGATATAATCAACATATATTCTTCACATCCTTCTGGGAAACGTGAGCACACACACCCGGAGCTGTGGGCAGCACTATGGCACCTGGGGAGAAATTGGGGGTAAGGTAACCTCAGTTGTTTCCTTCTGGTACTGGGAATTAAACTTTGACCTTCTGGTTACAAGTCTGACTCTCTAACCAGTAGGCCACAAATGCTGACAGAAGCTGCAGTCTCACCTTGTTCACTTGGCTCCGTCTCTGGTTTCTTGACGGTGAGGTCCAGTGGGGAGTCCTGGTCTGCCATGAGAAGCTTGCTGAGGACGGGATTCTGTGCTGAGGCAGCTGTGCCGGTACCGGCACCCCCACAGACGGGAGCAGGTGTGGAGGCGTCCGGCTCCAGCGAGGGCGCTTTCGGCAGGCTTTGGTCCTTGGTGCCGTTGGGCTGGGACTGGGGGCTGGGTACGTCCTGAGTTGAGCTGGTTTTTGAGGTATATTCCGCAGCGAACTGTCGTATCATTCGCTGCATGATCTCTCGAGCCACTAGAGGAATGTGGGGGTCTGTGTATCTTGGGAGGTCTGCTGGAAGATTATAAGGAAAGATAGAAGGAGCCAATAAATGTGTTGTCTGTATTACATTAGGCCATTAAAGGCAACTATTGGTTATAGAACACACAGCACAATGCTGCGTATACTAATAGTATGCAATGGTCATTTATAGATAAATGGATCTTTAGAAATGTATGATTGAAAATTGTGGTTTATTTGCTTATTTGTCAGAAGAGAATCACCCATAATTCTAAAGCGAGTTCCAATAATTTGAGATGTATCTATTACTTCAGAAACAGAAATCGTGCCAATAAAGCTCAGCAGTGACCACTATAGGTGTAACAGTATTCCAAACCAAACCGAAAACCTGCAATACACAACCCACTGTATGTCCCGAGGTACTCACATGGTTAGCCCCTCCTAAAAATGCAGGGATAGTTTTTATGTCTTTCTACAACGACTCCTACAAGCTCCGCCCCCACAATTCATCATTCCCACATATTAGCTTCTCATGGGGGAATTCCCCAGTACACTAAAGTTACTGTCTTCAAGTTTTATGGGATAAACAGTTCAATTCCTAATGAAAGATACACCGTTTTGTATTTTTGTCTTTTTATACTTTCATTTCTCCTCTTGGTTCCCGGCCTAAAACTTATTGGTATAGAGGGTATTTCAGATATTCTTGTCTTTGAATATAACATATTTAAAAGATATCTTATGTATTTTGCAATTTTGTTGTTGAACAGTCAAGTGAAGCACACAATGTAAGTTAATATTTGACTACAAGCAGCTATCATCAGTTTTTCTGTTTAATGCATTTTATATGTTGACCTTGAAAAAACATTGTATCATTAAACTGTTGAACAACACACTTGGTTAGTATGCTGTCATTGTTAAAAATCAAAGCCAATGGATTTGGCAGACACACTTAAAAAAAAAAACATTTCCTTTAGGGCAGCAAAAATGCACAACGGTTTCCGTAGCTTTCCTTCCTTTAGCAAACTTCATTGTACATTGAAAAGTAAACAAAATCTTGAAACAATTTTCAACTTCAGGATAGTTTCTTGAAACTCCAGATACTGTATATAAGCTGCTCTATAAGAATCTGTGTCCATGTGACATTTTGGTACTTGTCAAAAGTCTTTTTTAAGCTTCTCTTTTAATTACTTTAAATAACCTGATCAGTTTAATAAAAGAAGTATTCATTCTAAAAAATGATTTTAATGATATCATAATTACTGTATCAGTTTAAAACTGATACAATACATTTAAATATTTAAAATCAAACATGGGTTGCAAACAACAGGAAGATGTTTTTCTTCACACATACTTCAATTCGTATTATTTTATCATTAATAATTCATTTAAATTATTTGTTATACCGTAACGATTGTGCATGTGTAAAGTGTGCCCACAACAGTTTCTTACCCTTTCTGTAGAAGACAACATTGAGGAAGTCCTCTGCTTGCTTCTCAAGTTTGTTAATGTTGGACTGCTCTTGCTTGTAGCTCTCTGCTTCTGATAACACTTGGTTGTTTAAACCAAAGTTTTCCTAGACAGAATAAAAATTACATTTAATCACACAAAATCAATTACATTAGACAAGCCAATTAAACACTGAAGATGCCATGTTTGAAAGTGCAAATAAAATGAAAGTAGGGCTGTCACCAGATTCAAAAGTATATTTACACTGTATATTTAAAAAAGAATGTATACATTTTTCAAAATGTATTCAGTTGTAATGCGTTCATTTCCTTTTTAAAGGAAAATGTCCAAGACATTTATTGCATCAAAGTGATAAATAAATGAAGAGTGTTAAATATACATGACTGCTCTTATATATTAACATGTTGCTAGCCTTAATGTAAAGCTAAATTACTTGAGATGGATGACTGAAGATGTGTCAGGTTTGAAAACTGAGATGAAAACATGTCAAAGAATGGGTGGGGTTATGGTAAAGAACTGTGCAAATCCAGACCTTCTGCAGTAAATCTTAAAATTTCCACACCACTAAAAATGCTTATTATCTTTTTTTGGTCTTTTCACCTGACAATTGGACCACTAATCCATGAAACATGAGAGATGTTCGTGACTTCTGGGCTAAATAAACAGTAGCAGTAATATAAAATATTAAAGAACAGAAGTTTTAAGGTACAGTTTACATCCATCCAGAGATAGTTCAGGCATCCACTGAGTTTCATTGTATGGACACATTTGAGTAAATAATTTAAAATTTTCATTCTTAGGTAAACTTTAAAATGTGTAAAAGGTTGTAAATATTTTTAAAAATGAAAATATGGTGATTTATCGTTTGAAGTATTGTAGGGAATATCATGACTACACAAATGACTGACAGTTACATTGTAGCTACAATCTACATTTACATTTAGTCATTTAGCTGACACTTTTATCCAAGGCAACTTACAAAAACTACATGGTTTAATTCTGCTTAAGGTAAAATGCATTGTAGGCATCCTAATGCACTGTTATGCACTGTGCATTAGGATGCCTACTGCACTGTTACTGCACTAGGATGTACTACACTGTTACTAATGCACTGTTATCTGTGCACTGGCACAAAACTCTTGTGAGTGAAATGAATTACCTTCACTTTCTCACGTCTTAAGCAGCAAAAGAGACAATTTTCATCAAATGACCAATCCGACACTCCCTCTGGCTCACAATCTGCAAAACCAAACCATTAGACAATTAGTATCAGTGAGATGGCATACATTTACAAACAAACAACATATATGCAAACAAGCAACATATATTTATTACTTTAGCAAAACATGCTTAAGTAATAAATTACTGTTTTAGTGCACAGGAATTTATTTTGGTGGCCACCCAAGTGAGATTTTGGCCACTAAAATATTTTTATATTTACTATATGAATAGTAATGATATTTGTTTTAGTAATATTTATTATAATATTTGTACATCTTAAATTGTTAGCTCCCATTCTGGATTTTTAGAAGGATAGGGGAGGGACAAAACAATCAGGACAGGACCCCTCCCCTTTTGAGAAAATCTTATGTGTTCCCCATTTCCAAGCAAATGACAAGTGGCAAAGGTCAGAAGGTGTGAAGACATTTATGAAAAGTATAACTGAACATAAAAATCTGAATATAACTGAATATAAAATCCGCTTCACAAAGTGTTATTAAATTGTATTAAATTAAATGGTACTGCAATATTCTTCAGTCTTTTAATATTGAGATTGTATTTAATAACTACGGAACTGTATTGATGTGTGTATAAACACATCAGATAATAATAAAACATAAATAGATAATAATTGGTAACTACTTTTCTTTGATGACTAGCAACTTGGACATGCTTGTTAATGAAGGATTTAACAACAGTGGATCAAGTCTACACAGCCTGTTGACTTACTCAAGGTTATAGTGTAACTGTTCTTCCTATTTGTTCTTCAGTATTATTCCACCATTTCTTGACCCTTGAACATCACAACTGTAAACGTTATCACATCTGACCAATAAGATCCCTCAAAACAAGATTTTCAAGGTTTCATGGCTTTTATCATGCCATTCCAAATTTAGATGTCTAAGATTAGATTTGGTGCTCAAGGTCTTAAAAGTTAATTTGCTAATCTAATAATTATTGCATTCTCTAAATTAAGTCATATTTCGTCCATTCTCTGCTGTCAGTGGCTAATAGGGTGATAAAAGGAGTCTTCAAAAAAGCACCAAACTCTACAAAAAAGTTTTCATAAAAGAGGGCTATGATAATGTGGCCAATACAGAGCCCTGAGGCACTCCAAAACACCCTATGCCACAGGAAAGTCTAAATCTGGTTTTTTAAAAGGCAGATACTAGTCTATACTATGAGAGCAACACTTGTCTTTCTCAGCTGTACATTGCCCCATCATCACACCCTCATTTAACACTGACCTTGAAAGAAGGTAAGATCCTTTACGAGTCCTGGTCCAAAGAGCCCCTCCAAAATGCTTTCAAACCCTGTGGGGAAGACAAGGGTACATTTTTATTAGCTATATGGAAAGTCTGTAAGTACAGAATCACACTTCCTCCCACGTTCACACCCACACAAGCACAAACCACTTTCAGTTTTGTAAACCAAATCAATGCCTTGCCCAATATAATACTGCCACTCAATTAAATCAAGTGCAAATCCCGTATTAACGGCACCGTTTTGTAAATACACACTGATTAATCCTTGAAAAATGGATGACAATAGTATTATAATTATAAATAATTATATTAATAAATATATTATCTAAAGCAATCTTACAGTAGTCATTTAGTAAGAAATCTTGACAGTTAAATTAACCTCGGCTAAAAAAAGGCTGAGATTAGAAACACTTTGTTTTCTCACCAGAGTACCAGGTTTATGAAAAGGTTCCTGCACAATTAAACCAGACTTGGTTTGCACTATATACGAGTGACCATAGCAGTTACAAACAATATTATGATGTTGTTTGTAAGTCTGTAACAGTAAAATAGTAGTAAAACAGCAACGCAAAATTTTCGAAATTATCTACTAATCAAACCATTGTCTTTTTCTTATGTACATTGTAATTAGTTTTGGGCAATTTAAAATTATAAATTCTAATAAACACAAAACCAATACAACATCATATATATTAATTGACACATTAAATTAAACAGACCATAATGACATTTTCCATAAAGTTCCTTTAATAATGCGTTCCTTTATGCTGCCAGGCATGTGCTCACAAGTTTTTGTTATTCAGGAGTCTTCAGCAGTGTTTTTAACAAAAGCAAAAACATTCGGGCTTAGTGTGATTCACTATTCATCAGCTGTTCACTGCTGTCTGTATGTAAAGCATACATTCCAAATTGCTGCTGGCCACAAAGAACGCTTTGAAAACAAAAATGAACACTTCAGAGAGTTCCACCATTTCATTACATGCAGCGTGTTACTGCTAAAACTCACTGTTGCCAAGCTGTAGTAGGTAATGATTTGTATCAGTGTAGTGAAAATGATTTGTATCAACATCATTATACGGCATAATGTGAAGAATGCAAAGTATATGGCTAAAGGCATTTTCATGAGAATTTTAACAGATTTCACATTTCCAAATTAAAAAACAACAACAACGCTTTAACCTTCACAAAGCAAGAAAGTGTTGAGATTAATTAAAATAGTTCAAAGGTATTTGTGATAAAAAACAAAAAAAACTCATTAAACATTTACAAACGTTGCAGCAAATAAAAAACAAAAAAAACTTAAGTCAGTTTTAGGGCTGCGGGTTATTAAATATTCTGTTTTATTATACTGTATGTGATACGGTACTGAACATCATGTAATATTCTGTATGAAAAACATTACTGTTAGCTGAGCGGTTGGAGAAGGGTGTGGGATTTCACAACAGAGGAACTCATTCAAACCAACAAAACTAACATTCATACTACACCATCCGAAATTCCAGAGAACAAATGAATGCATTGCCTATATACACAAAATTAAAAGAACAGCACAAACAGGGTGGGGAAATTTCCCATAGACAGGTATGAGAACGTACAGAAACGGTGTAATCAATTTGACACCAGGGAGGGTCGCATCAGCAGCTTTTTGTTTGAACTTCCTGGCGACCATTAATAGTCTATATATAGTGTAGTGCACGTATGAATAATTTACCTTCACTGGGCAACAACCACCCATGTCTAACCAGTAGATAAGATCGATATATTGTACAGACTGTACTTGACTGAGTCAAGATGTCTCCAATGGTTGAAGGACACTATTCAAAGATGTGTTTGGAGAAAGTTGTTCGTAGCACATCAGCACAAGCTAATTGTTAGATATCAAATGTAATTAAATTTAACACAAACCGCATCTGTTTATTCTATATTAAGGAGCGACTCTACAAGCGACTCGCTTACTGTTAAACATAATCATGCTTTTACTTCTGTCACTCATATTAATCCAAACACAATTAACTTGCTTTGTGATTTACTTATATCTTAACAGTAATCTACAAAGAAATTTCTACTGTAATCTTAGGCTATGGTTATAAGTATTTTTAATATCTGCGTTTTATTTTTCATCTGGTTTATTTTTCCTTGATTTATTTTTTAGGGAAGTGAAAAAACCTAGGATAAAGAGAAAGAGGTGGAAACTGAAAATGTAAAAATACACCAATAAACAATTTTATCTATAGCCACATTTTTATTTTTTGGGATATTGGTCCATAATTTTTTGGGTCTACTGATAAGGACTGATGTTTGGTAACCCTTTTAAGACCCTAATTCCGAATTAATGTAATAAAGGAAATTTCTAAATATTTTGGCTTCTCTAACATAATGAACTTAACTGTGTGGCTTTTCTCATATTTAACAATTATGATTATTTAAATCTTATTGGTTGTTAATTAGGTTTTAAGCATTTAAAACAGCACATTTGTGTTGAGAATAGACACTGTATCCTAAAGAGTTTAACGGTTGTCTATTTCCTGACTACTGTAACATTTTTAAGGAACCAAGCACCACCCAGAAGATCAATATCATCTTACATATAATAAAGGGGAAGAAATAACACCAGCGTTTTCTCTCTGGGGAGGACAATAGCTTCATTGAATCATTAAAATCTGCATATTAGACACAGTGCGTGCTAGCCTTCCTGTGGTTTATCTTTACCCTAAATTAAACCCACTCCCTCCCCCAACCCTTAACATCTTTCATGCATGAGGTAGAAGGGGGTTGGGGTTGTACTTCAGGGAAAATCTATGTCAGCTATAACCATCTCTATCTGGTTGGGTCATTCCATGAGAGGGATGATTCACAAAAAGTAAAAAGCCAGTCGTGTGACAGTTTAGCTAAAGGCAACCAAAACAAGATACCATGTCAAAGCAAACTGGATTTCGAGTTTTCGAAAAACACACCAATGTAGAAATTGATCGATATAATGAATCTAATTGACCAAAACACACTTACACCAAGACACACACATTACTCTTTGTTAAATTTCAGGGATAGTCATGGCAGCAGCATGTCTAAATAAGACTAAAGATTCCGATATATACACAGACATAGATTCCCACCATCTGCTTGGCCCAAGCAGTTCAACAGACATGAAAAATAAAACAAAAAATGTTTCTAACTAGATCCCCACACCTCCTCCTCTAGCTCGACCATTGTTGTGTTTAAAGAGAGTGCGTCTCTGCGTTTCAACTGCATTTATCCAATTTCACTCAGACCATGTTCAATTTGGGGAGGGGCGAGAAAACTGGGTCATTCCTCTTTGTTTTGTTGAGGAGTAACCCACTAAAAAAGCTACAATACTGCTCTTTCTGAGGGAGCAAGCCAAATAAATAAAGCACCTATCATTGTGACCCTGAGGGGCGTTCTCTACATTTAGAAAAAAAACAAACCGCCACTGCAACAAGACAATTTTCTGACAGGAAGCTGTCGGCAGAAATTCTTTAGAAATTCTTTTGGGGCCAGTGATTTATTCAGTGTGCCATGTGCCAAAAGCAGAAAGCCGAATTAATTATCCAATTATTTAATTATCCAGCGGAAGGTCCCTGAAATGATTAGTTATTTAATTGTACAGCTCAGACTCAAAATCTTCTTTTGACACATAAAAATAAATGAAATTAAATATTCATCATTTCAATATGAACTCATTAAGACATGTAACCAAAAGAAAACAGTGTACACACGATAGCGGTAATATAATTTAGGCCTATGAAAAATATATGTAGTTTTTTGGAAACGCAGCACTGATTCCTAAAGAGTATGAAGTGCGATGCACATTGGGAGCAGGGTGTTGAAACGCTGTCAAGAAGCTAATAAGCTACCATTAGAAATACGAAACGGAGTGCCAAGTCCTGATAATATCCACACTAATTTCTCCCAGAGAGGAAAGAGGAGTGACACACTCGTACATTTTTAAATAAATGTGATTGGTGCTTGCTCATGCAAAACACACTCCCACAATGCCAAAGTGTCCTGGGAGGTTGCCAAAGGATCATTACGCAATTGCTACTGTATTTTGCGGTTGTCAGAATGTGTGTGGTTGCTAGGTGGGTGTTTATTGGCACGGGTCAAAAGACCCCACCCCCAAGTCTTTGTATTCTAGTCTCAGGTCAGTCCCTTATTCAGTCTATGGGAGAATTTCTGTTTTGCAAGTTAAAAATCGTGAATTGTGGTTTCAGAGGTCGAACAGTATGGAGTGATCTTTCAAACCCGTAATGCTAACTGTGTCGTGTTAAAAGTATTGTCTGTGTTCACGAACAGCACAATTAAAAGTTCTACTCAATATAACAACTCGGATTAAAGAACGAGATAAACAGTTGTCAAATAAACGTAGGTATGCTAGTGTGCAAATGTTCTGTTTTTCAGCAAGTAGTATACACAGGTAGTGTATGTCTTTAGATATACAACAGCGAATCACACATTTAACTTTTTTCAACTCATTAACATTACATTACATTTCCAGTCACTCAACAAGCATGTCTTCAGTGCTGAAAGCAACCGCACTTTGCCTCATAAAAATGCACTAAACGTTTTCAAAAGCCTGTATGTTTTATTCATTGCTCAAGACGTTCATATTGTTAGTGCATGTATAACAGATGTTGAGGTAACCGAAACTACCTTGAAAATTTGACTGCTTGTACTGCTGCCGAGAGATTTAACCTTGCGAAAGTTCTGCTGGAATAATGTGTACAGAAAGACACACAGCTGTTCAGTAAACATCTGCATCTGTCCCCTTCCCCGAAAGGGTACGGCTTACACACATACACAACTGCTGGATAAATAACACATACATACACTCTTAAGACAGAAGGTTCCTAAAAGGTCAGACTGTATGGTTCCATACAGGAACCTTTAAGACTCACAAAATCTTTCCTAGATAAGTTTCTGTGTAGTGAAAAATTATCGAAAAATAAGAAAAATGGTTATTTAAAGAAGCTTTGAATGAACGTTCTATGGAATCGCTACAAAGAACCTGTACCTACAATTGCTACAAAGAACCTTTTATTTTTTAAAGTGTATATCGAAGAACCCGCTGTATATCAGTAACATGAAGCTATCTGTTGTACAAACCAAAAGTGATTTATAACTATCCTATGTGCCAATCCACGCATTCTGACATATCCATTTCAATTCCAAATAAACTGTAAACTGCAACACAAAGGCATTGCTTACAGCTGACATTGATTGAAACATTTCAGACATTACAAGAAAGTAGCAGAACAGAGGTTAAAATCAGTGTACAAAACCTTGTTCCCTGTTGCTCAACAGTATTTCTACAACATTAAAACACCTTCTTGAGACATTTCCATTGTGAATGTTTCAAGCTGGATTGGAACCACAAGTTGTTTATTTACTGACCACCATCGATCACAACTGTGAAATATTATGAACAAATAAATGCAATAAATAAATAACATTTCTACTGTGTTGTGTTTGCTCCAAACAAAAACAAACACACAGCGCAACATTTGAAGAACTAGTTCAGAAACTCAAACTCAAGTTATAGGTTTGAATCGGCTGAACTAATAAAAAAATGGCACCATCACCAAAAAAACAATAGTGCTTTTCATTGTAAACAAAAAGCATTGCCACATCACCTGCGATAGATTAATGATATAGATAGTATATGCGAGTCATTTTGACTTTGTTCTCAATTGAATGGCCCCTATCATACTTCATATACAGACACTCTTATCAAACTAATTCATTTGAAGTACTGTAGGAGAAACTAATTACGAGGTCACAAGGTGCGCATAGTTTATTATTAAAGAGAGGATAAAAAAGGGAAGTTTGTATCTCCTGACTTGAATTCGATAGACATGTGCTTTCCAACCTCAGGGTGTAAAGGAGGGTTTGCACGTTGCTTAGAGACACTGGGTGAGATCACTATACTTCTCTTAATTAGTCTTTCCTCTATCTCTTTGTCTCCCGCTGCCTGTCAGTCATTTTACAGACTATATATAGTGTGTTTGGTTTGCAATTGAAAAGTTGCTATAAACCCGAGCTTGTCTGGCTTTTGATTTGCGTGAGGAAACACTCTTGTCGGGGAAAAAATCCAATCAAGACAAATAACCCTCATTCATTTTATACTGGGCTTTCTTTTAGATGAATGCCTAATTATGACTCTCACATTACAGAGTGTAGCATCTGATGAAGAAACCAGAGGTGAAGTCAGGAACGTATTTATAACGTTTTAGTTACAGAAGTATGTTCTGTGTTAAGAATTCTGTAAGAATGTCGTTATTACATTAAATAAAGGCATTCTAGTGGGTAAAACAGGAAGTGGAATGCCAAAGATTGATGTTATTACTAATAATGTACACAACATTTCTGAAATAAAATGAATGAATGAATGAACTTCTTTAAAAAAAAATCTAAAAAGTTTTTTAAATAAAAAATGTGATTATTGACAAAATTTGTTGGCAAAATTTCAGAACGGACACTGAAAAGTGTCAAACTATGGGTAGATTAATCTGCTTGGTTTTATATATTAGTCAATCACTAATCAGGACTAGCTTAATTATTTTGTTAACATTAGTATCAATGCCTAGGTCCAAATATATGAGCACTGACATGCTGTTGTGCTCAAACACAACTCAGTAAACAGAGGACTTCAATAGCATCAGAATTTCTGCATCAATTGCATATAATGTAATACACTGTTGATATTTGACATAAAAGGTCACTTTTAAAGAACAAAAAAACTGCTTACGTTCTTATTGTCTCCTGTGGCAGACATAATGTATACTTTCGTAGGTTCTTGAGTAGCTTAAAAATAAAAAGAACAGCAGTCTCACATTAAATAAAGGAAAAACATTAAATAAAGGAAAAACATATCTTTGTTAGATTAGTTAAAGGGCTGGGTAAAAGTCTTTTGGGAAACGGCATGCTTGTCTAACCTAGTAGGAAGAAGATCGTAAAGATTAGCCTCTATATCTTTAAGAAGAACATAAAAGCAGACTTTGTCTTCTTCCAGATAATTTTCCTTACAACCTGAAAGATTTAACTATTCCGGTGCATAAAAATACACAAATGTACATCATTTCTGCAAAATCATTTCTGCAAGCAGATACAAGCTACTGTACACAAGCGAACCAAACAAATAACCTCAACACTAACGCTTTCTACTTTAACCATTTCATTCCCCCCCTTGAGTTCCAACAAGAGCACCGCAAGTGCTATCCGATCCTCTCTTGACCTACATTGTCTTTGAATTAGAGAAGTTTAGTATAATGTGAAAATTCTAAACTTTCCGCTGTGCCACAAAGCAACAGCCAATCAAATTTCACCCAGCAGGATTCTGCATTCTACAACAGAACTTTTAGGTCACCAAGCCCCAGTTGCATGGAAACGTACATCTCGTACCCGTACCAGCCATCAGAAACAGAACTATCAGCTACAAAAAGCAATTTTTAAGCTCTTGATGGTGGTAATTAGTGTCAAAAGCAATGTTTACTTGGCCATTCACTACCAAATGTGCAGCATTGGGTTAAAGCAGATCTCTGGATTTAAGTCTGTGCTGTGTAAAAGGTTATTTGTAGAGTTATTATTAATGTTCCAAAAAACATAGTATAGAGGAACCATATACATTGTATTACTCAATTACTGTGCTTTCCAAAAGCCCTATTATTTCGACGAATGCTTAGATCAATATACGACACTATGTTTGAAATGTGCTCTGCATTTGTGACTCACCAAATGGTTTATTTTCAGTGCTGGCACATGTCAAAGTGATGTAGTGGTCTCCAAGTAAACCCACATAACATCTGTAGTACATCTAGTAAAATGCACATCTTTGAATGAATGAATGAATTTTTTTTTATAGCATAGGGCAGCAATCAGATAAAGAAAGCACTCTACAAAAAGGGTTTGGCCTTGTATTATCGTGTCTTATTGTTGAAGTATGCTCGTGTATTATTGTTGTTTTGCACCTAAATATTTCTGGATTTATATAGTACAATCTGTCTGGCTGTTTATCTGTTAAGGCTGGGTGATATAGCTAATACACACACACACACATAAGTGTGTATGAACAGTACAAAAATGTGTATATGTAATACATGTATAAATATTAGTAGTTTATATTTAGTTAGAAGTTAGTTAGTAGTATTAGCAGTTTTTCAGCAGTGTTCTTCACTAAATGAACACATTTCAACACATTTAATCATGTCATAGGCCTATATGAAGCCATATAACAGCATATAGTAAACAATAATAAACAGCAAGAGCAGTTTTTATGTACACACATTTTTCTAGAAATAAATTCATAAATGAAAAATGTCACGAGGACACGTCTGTGGATATTTTTAGTATTTAAAGGTGTTACTGAAACAGAGATGGTAATGAAACATCTTTTTTATAGTGCCCTCATACAAGTCATAACACAAGAATTGCAAAAACTAATTAAGAAAACAGACTGAGAAGACTGTGAGTTAGGAGTTAGTCACGTGCCCCGTGTACGCTTGAAAAAACAAATCAGTGTGGCTCTCGTTTATTGTAAAAGAATATTTTTAACCGTCTGTATCGGTTAAACTGAACTTGGTAATTGTCAGTGACTTGATTATACCTATCAATAAACTAGCTAAAGATGATAATGGTCATTTTTCTATGTTAAAATACTTTCTCCTATCTCCAAACTCAATATTCAGAGACAACTATAAATAAACAACTTCTAGATTTTCCCAGCAAATTACAGACAAGGATCTTTCAGGAAACCTGTTTGGAAACAGTTATTATTTTGCTATTCCATTTGGTGACAGTAGTGGTTCAGAAATGACACAATTCACCTTTAACATCGCTAGCGACACTGCGTAGCTGCTTCAATTTAAAAACTGAGTGAGAAGCCTAATTTTAAAGGATTGAAAGATGAAATTGGAATACTGCAACAACCATAACAGCAAAGAATCAGTAACAAAACCGCCAGAGGTGACTCACACGTACTGCCCACAATTTCAATAGTTCCCACAAACATTTATTCACTTCAACAAGTAGGTAATTAATTACCGCGTCCTGTCTCTCTCTTGACAAGTACACGTGCCGTGTTATAAAGCTTATTCTCGTGTATTTCTAACCTCGGAAAGCTGTTAAAAGTTGTATAGTGCTAATTCGACACGCAAATGGCGTCACACCGTGTCTGCGTTATAAGCGAGCTGTGACAGAACTATTTAAAAGCATTTAAATTCCATGAAACCTGCATCGCTCGCTCCTAATACAACACCTTTACAAGATGAGAAAAACAGCAGCCCAACAGTAAAGGTGTGGGTCTAATAGAAAGTACAGAGGGATAGACCTATTAAAATGAACTGTATGATCACCACTTTACAGCGCACCTGTCACATTTATAAATTGCATCTCCAGAGACAAGTCTGATATATTTTTTCTGACTGCACGTTTATGCATGGATTTATACATATTCCTTATACATGTTGTCTATATAGTTTACATATCATTTCAATATACATTTTATCTATCTTCGATATGGCATACATATGACAAGAAGAGAAAGTTTCTAGATATGAGGGCGTATCTGTTGACATCTTTAGTGACATCTTTTGTTTTCTAACTGCCCATGTTTAAAATGGTGAGTATTTTAAGCTTAACTAACTGCTTCATAGTTATGAATGGCGATTTTCAGTAACCTCAAGTGTCTTCCAAAACAGCAATATAAATCTAATAATTCAGCACATAACTGAATCACACTGGGAAACAGGCTGTAAAATGGATCATATGTATGGTGTTACATATGGCTTGTAAGGGTTTGTGAGGCTCTGTGCTTTGTGAAACTGCTTTGAAACAAACGCACACTCAAAATAGATTTAAGTAGATCCTACAGGTGCCGACGCTGATGAAATGGTCAAATCAAAAGGGTCAGGAAATGTTTAAGCAAAACAGGTAAAATGACATAAAATATCATTTAAACAAAAGTTTATCCTCAGGGATCATTTTTATGCCATATAACACCCTAAATAATTATAGAAAGCTGTAATGTAACCAGAAACAGACTACCACACAAGTGTCCTACTTTATAACTCAAAGCAGTATATAACCAAATCTTAAGTATTTTATGCTTTCATATCACTTATGAGCTTTTGCTCGGTTTGAACCCTAGAAACTGCTCAGCAAATACCTTCAGTTTATACTCTGTATATCTGCTCAAATATTACCATAAGCTATACAGTTTTAATGAGAGTCAATCTGACTAGCAAGAGGTTGAAAAACAAAAAGTAATAACTCTGCTGAAGAGATAACAATTGTTGTTTTTCCAAATGACTTTTATAGCGAAGCTTTTATACGGAACTGTACAGAAAATCCCTAAAACAGTTGTTATTAAAACACCAGTATTTAGATTAACGGGAAAAAGTTTAATAATAATTCAGGATTTGGAAAATAATAAAAATGCTTTATTTTACTTTTTAATTAGCTGCTACTTAACAATACAGCTATATGTTAGGACTCGCAATTAATCCTCATTTAATAGCACAAAGACCCTAAAAACAACAATCGGCAGATCACCGCGGTATAAAATCAGCTCCTGTACAGAAGGACCGTGTAATTGATATGAGATTTCAGCTGGCAGAGGGGGCTGTTCTTTTTATCACATGATTTTCACTCTTAACAAAAGGAATCTTTCACATGGTGAGAGAACTGTGACGTTGGCGAGAAATGATGAAACACACAAACATACAGCATACACGGTGAACTGAATAGACACACTAGTACACTAACAGTACCCGCAAAGCTCCAAATTATATTCCACAAGCATATGGACGCATTAATATGACACTGCAAAAGGGCTTTACGTAGACTTGAGTTAAAAAACAAAGCCGCTCATTCATGACCATGGAGTTGGATTTTAACTATAGGTGCAGCCTATATTACAATACATTAAAATGTTAAAAAGGGTGTTTTTAAAATGTTTTCTAAACACAAAAACAAAACTTTCTAATAATACTGCTGCATGTGAAACATGAGTGATATAAATCTAATAAGCAACAGAGCAAAACATTTCAAAAATCATGCTACGTGTACAATGCGTGTCCAAGTCTGTTTTCAAACATTTCACACAAGACAAAAAAAAATCACAGCTGTAAAACTGCTGAAGAAGTGATTTCCATTCATTTTTAAGGTGTTGAAATTGTATCACTGTAAAACCTAATAAAGCTAAACTGTATGTTTAAAATGAATCAGCCACTGTTTCACACCAAAAACATAGACAGCATCAGCACTCCAACATTTCCTTGAAAACCATTTCAGCTTTAAGCTTCATTAAAGGCCCAAATTCCTTCAAAATCCCTTGGCAGGCAGCTTTCAGGGCATCCCGTGTTGAGCACATAATCTGATCCCATATCGGACACGCCGAATGTTTGGGGGTTTAATGGCAACAAACCAGAGCGTCACAGTGTCACATGAGAGAAAGAAAAAATTGTGAAACCATATGGCAGATCTTGACACATTTGGAATTAGGCTAAAATGAACTGCAGCACAGTAAAGAGAAAATGAGCAAGCAGCATTATTTTATTTATTGTTTTATTTACTTTCTTTACTGTAGAAATAAAATGCAACAAACAAATCTTTTGTAAATCATTGGTCCCTCTTATGTAGAATCTTGTAGCAATCTGAAGACAAAACTCCAAATTTTGTTATTCTTTGAAAACTAAAACTACTGTAACAAATATGACAACAATTAATTAATACTGTCTTTTCAAAAGAATTTATTCTTTATCATGCCTAACATGCAGAAATAAAGTTTACTTTCATTTTTATTTGTCAATTTAATTGCATTTGTAAGCAATATTTAAAAATCAGGTGGGAGGGGTAATTTTAAAGTACTGCCATATTTTGCTCACAATTTTGGATCAATATCCTCATGCCAGGAGTATTTTTTGGGAATTTCAGGAAAATTATCAAATTATGAAGTTTTTAAGAAAATGATACTGTAGTATAACACAATTATTTCTGTTAGACCAAAATCAGACTCAGAACAAGCTAAAAATATAATTGCACAAAGCACAGACATCCAACACAGATTAAACAGAAACAACTTAGTAATAGATTATCACATTTAGAAACACTTAAACAAACACTGTACCACCATCCAGAAATATGAATGTAATATTATATCTCCATGTTCTTTGCTAATTCCCACCTCTGCTACATTGCCATAAAAATACTGAACAGAATTAAGTTCAATGTAAAAGTCAGAACTGGGATGAACTGCAAATTTAATCTAGATGCCCTCTGACAGAATGGGAATTTCTGGGGCTTTAGGGAATAACTGTGACAGACTTCCCAGATGTCAGAATATTTAGGCACACAAGTCTGACATATTTAAATGCTGCGAGTTCTTCACTGTGACTTTGAGCGAAATCTGGCAGAAACCAAAAGTATTATATCTGTGGGAGAACACTGCTAGTACTCTAAAGTAGTTTATATGGTGTGTGTGTGTGTGTATCTATAAGACAGGATTAAACTTGAATGTAAATGTGGTTAAAACCCTGTATTAGGTGTTTGCACTAAAATCACTAGAAAGAATCAATGTGGTGTATGTGTGTGTGTGTGTGTGTAAAAAGAACAAATTAGTTCCCTGCAGAGACACTGTAAGACATTTACACTATTGTTATTGTTAACTGTACTATTATACACAACTAACACTTCATCAGAAATCTCTCAAACAATACTGCGTTTCAGCTAACTGTTTCATATTTAAAATAAAATAAAGTAAATGCATTTAATACTGCATCTTAACCATATCAAAGATAAACACAAAAAACATTAATTTAATCAATAAATGAATTAATTATCAATTCAAATCTTTAGATTTGTCTAATTGCAATAAGTATTCGGCCCTTCACGCTTTAAACAAAGAAAAGATCCATAAGCAATTCAGTTTTTTTGTCATGATTTTTCCGCAGTGGTCAGAAAGAATGCGTCTTGAATCAATGCACCTTCACGCAGCCTACATGCCAATTAAATCTGCTGGAAGCTGTCGTCAAATAGCTCCAGACGCTTCTTTAACAGCCTCTTCACTTGGGGGTGGACGTTCAAGAGCTGCTGGAAATGTTTTAAAGTCACTCTCAATTTCTGCCGAAACATTCTCAAACCACAAGAGGCAAAAGTGTGCCATTACAATTCCATAATCATTTTGGGAAGAGCTTGTAGAAAGACAGGCAGTAGCTGCATTGAAATGTATAAAATGTGTTAAATGTTTCAAGCAAATCCAAAACAGCACTTTATATTTAAGCGAGAGGTTTCAAGTGACATAATTGGCCATAAGATTGTTGATCTGTGATGAAAGGCGAAAAAGAAGAAGCATAAGGAAGCTTTTCGGTGAGAGAGGGGGAGGCAGATGCAGACTGGCGATAGAAATATAAAGTGACATTTTTCCTGATGGTAATAGCAAGCAGCTCTGACCTTCAGTTTTGTTTGAATGTGTGACTCTCATGCATGACACCAAATGTGTGGTGACAAATCTACACAGTAAAAAGTGAATATGCCGGGAAAGCCAAACCATCTGACCTTAGGTTCTGCACAGGAGTGTCACATCCATATATAGGTATAAGCTTTTCACATGTGTAAAAAATAAATTTACGGCAAATAAAATGTAGCTAATTTCAAGAAAAAACTGGGCTATTAAAACACGTTATTTAAGAAAATACAAGATCCACACACATCAACCTAAATTTGATGTAGTTAGAAGAAGCCTGATGAGCAGAAAGAAAAATAAAAAATCTGATTTCTACAAACCTACAGCAGAAATCTACAGTTAGAATAGGCAAAGCTAGGCCAGCTGTAGTATACATAAATCCATGTAAACAGTAGTCCATTCAATTCCGTATAAAACTACAAACTGAAAGCAAATAAAAACAATGTAGCATCAAATTAAGTAGCTGGATTGCTGACAGATTCTTGTTTTTAAGCACTGAAAGTTAGTTAACTCAACACTGGCAAGAGAATGTGGAGTTCAGATTTTGGAACTTTGACCCTTAAAAAAGTTTAAGGAAATGATTTATGAGTGTTATCGAGAAAGCACGAAGCAAGAAAGCTAAAGCTTGATTGTGTGAATCCCCTTTACATACTTCTAAATTAATATCTTCCATATTTTTTAAAAGTTTAAAGATTATTGACCTCTTTACTTTTTCACATTAAAAACTACATCAGGTGTCTTACTCATACACAATAAATCTTAGCTCTTATTGCAAACTTTCAACACACCAGACCCAAATTATGTAGCCTTTTCTTTAAAACGCACTTAGAGTTAATCTTGTATAATGCAATAAATGCACAATATCCGCACAGTCCTAGATACAATAAAAAACAAATCCTATATTGCACAATCCTTAATGCACAGTTCCCACATTTTAGCCTATACAGTTTCATTGCTTTCCCATGATGTTCCTAGTCATTTGTGATTACAAATGTACACAAACAAATCCACAAACCTTTATGAGGATTTTTTATTGTCTTATAGAGACGGCACACACAAGAGTTATTTTTAACTAATACTTTTAAGCATAACTAAATGTTATTATATTGTGTTATATTATATATTAAAGCATAACTAAATATTATTCACAATATATTTACTATATTTTATTCACTATTAAAAATCCCATGCATTCTAAAAGATTTTAAATTAACTTTTCAGACCAGAAAATCGTATTTCTAAAATTCAATGATACTTTCAGGTTTATTATAACCATGGGAACATATTTAAAAACTCATTTAATATCTTCCATATCATGTGTAGCATCTGTCATATTGGATTCACGGCTGTTTTCTGTTCAAAAATCTGATTACACCCAACCCCACTTCAAATGGCTTACTTCCTGAAACTGCCCTTTGATACAGATTCCTCATACATTCCTCATAGCAAGAAGAGATTACAAAATTCAAAAGGCAGGTATCAGTGACGTATGCCATATTCGACAATGAAAACAATCTTTGTCGTAGTAAAATAAAAGTGTATCATCATGCGTGACATGAACAGAGCATTAAAATTTATATGTTAATCGAACAGAAGACCAAGGGTATAAGCTTTACTGTCCCTGGTGATTTTTATTTGTTATGCCACGCGCTACATCCTAGGCAACATTAATTTAGCACTAGACAGACTTCGTGTGACCATCTCTAAAATATCTAGCATCTATATTGGTGGTAAATAGAATGAGTGACTAACATTAGCCTACACAAAATCTGCAGTTAACAGATGCCAAAAGCCAAGGGTTTTCTGTCCGACATTGGAAGGGAGATTAAAACACATCTAGGGTTGAAAAGTATAAAACCTCGGGGTTAAGACGCGATAGATAATCTCCCAATAACACCAGATACGGCGATTTAAAGGGATTCAACACAGCTAATGAAATTTTAGATTTAACGGGGGAGGGGCAAGACACCGACCGTTTTTGGAAGATTTTAGGGAACACAAACTAGTAAATTACAAAATAACTCGTGTGTTTCTCAAACGCACTTCAACCAAGATTGTTGTGTTATTTGTTCGACAATTAGTCTACACTGACGTCTTGTTGTTGAATCGGTCTTACTGCTTCAAAGGGAGCGATCGATTGACGAATAAATCAAACAGACTGAAATATCAGCGCAAATATTCCGCAAAATCCTAAATTGAAGACATTATATATATACACTAATCACTGTAACATCATCCTGGCCTTGCCAAAGCGCGATGACAACTAACCAATATGCGCAGTGTCATTTTCTTTGTCAACCCCCACCTTCCCCTAAAATACAAAATTATTTTCTGACATTTCCCCATTGCAGCAATGCGCGCTCCCCCAGCGCCGATCATTTGAGTGGAGGGAGAGAACGCGCACAGTAGCACGCCAACTTGACAGTGGGGCGGGGACGCGCACAGCCCTCCCCCAACCCCAAATAATACAGTAGCCTACAATAAAACAGGGAGCGCGCACACGGGCAAAACGAACGCGTTTGATTGGTCGACGCACAATTCCCTCTGTACACGTAACACGCCCTGCTTACAATAAATAAACATCGCCCAAAATTTCCTAAAAAATTAACTTAAAGGAACGACGCTCGCCAAAAACACGAACGGTCACGCATTACACTTAAGACTCAAACGTGCACCTGACGCACAACATTCGCCAAAATAACGGGCGCGTAACTAAACTCATAACTGTGATTTTTGATCCGGTCCAGCGCGCGGTGAGCGACTATAGGAAAAAATCATTGCGAGACAAAAAAAACGCTTCGCTCCCTGCGAAAGGCAATTGATATCGCCGGATCCCCTACGCCAAATATAGACATTGAATTAACATTAGAGCCTTTACCAGACCATTCTGCATGTTAGGTTAAACGAGCTTACCTACACAGTGAATGAGTTTATGCCGCCACGAGTCAAGTTCCTGCCGAAAGCCGCGCCTCTCGATCGTACATTGCTGCCTTCTGCACAGACTCGCCATTTTCTATCGGCCCCTCCCGCAGGCGCGCACCTTCTACTGGGAGCTTCCCATCGGCGACGTCATCAGCACCCATCCCTCTCTTTGTGGGCTGGGCAGGAGTGTGGGGGTCTTTGCTGCTGCGGCACTTTTCTAACATGGCCCTCCCAGATCCCAAATATTATTTAGTCTAAATCGAAGCGCTTCAGATATCTGTTGTCTATTTCTTTCTGCGAAATTCAAAGATTACGTCTTACCAATTTATTCATTTAATAAAAAAACACAAAATAACTAAACAAAGTAAAACATAAGGCACAGGGAAGGAAGTCCAGTGATCGAATTACATATGATCATCTATTGGGTATATATTGTATATGTGTAGTGTATATGCATATATTGTTTATATGCATATACATTATATATAATAAATTATTTTATTATATATAGTGTTAATATTTACAATATCTACACATATTTTATTAATGTTATAAAATATATTTTAATGTGAAGTTTTTTGCTTTATATTGGGTTTTTATTTAATTATTTAGAGTTTTATTCTAAAATTATAGAATGAAGGCATTAACCTGCTGCAAAGCCACGCAAAATCCACATGTGATGTTTAATTCATAAAAACAATAATAGTAGCTTACCGTTCAATCTAATTAATTAGATCAAATTAATTAATTTAAAAAATCATTTTAAATAAAATGGTCAGCCAGAACCAATGGCTTGCAACTACTCAGCCAGTTACATCAGACAGACATCTGATTTTTGTTACTGTATGAAAGGAGATATTTAGCAGAATGGACATTAGCCGGACTGGCCTGTGTTAAAATTGTGCTATCTTGTTATTTTTAATGTGTTATTAAAATTGTGTTTGTGTGTAATTATTGAAACTTATTAAGCTTTCGGTCTTCATTTAAGAAAACAGAAGCTGTATGTCTACAGAGACTGCATCTCATCTCACTCCCTATCTCTTGAATTGCTTTATAATAAACACAAATTAGGGCAGTAATGAAGATGTTGATGCACTAAAACCTTCAGACACTGGTGCCTCAATTACCTGCAACACAATTACAAGGTCCTGCATTACAGTGCAGCTGGTATTAATCAACAATTTCGCTGTATGAAAGACACTATTGTGCATTTTCATTCTACATGAAACAAAGCATTATGAACAGGCATACATAAATGAACAGTTAAAAATGGATGTATTTCTACTCATAGTAGCCAAATATTTGCCAGTTATTAGGTCTGGATGAACTTATTTCTATTTTACTTAGTTTGCGTCATTTAATATCTTTGGAATAGAAATAATGCCAGTATGTCAAAACACAGATTATAAGGTTTAATGTGAATTCAAATCACATATACGTATTTACTTCTTAGATCATAATAACTGAAAATAATACATTTAATTCAACCGTTACAAAAAATACAAAAGCTCTCCACTGCATCCTAAATTCAATTCCAAGTCTCTACCGACAACACTAAAGTGAGGCAAAATGATCATGTTACAGAGAATCTTCTCCAGGCATCTTTAGAAACACACTATACACACAAACAGAGGCGCTGTATGTACCAGGGCTCCATACCCTCAAGGTCTTCTTTACAGTATGTTATAAACAAAAAGGCATCAGTCCCATGAGGAAACACAAAGCAGTCACTCACAAATAATCTGAATACCCTGTTTTGGTAATGGTACGGTAAACTGAATCAGTTTTGTTGCGTGTTTATAAAGAACAATGCAGTAAATTGATTTGTTGTAACGTGTTTCCATGGAGACCAAACTGACAAGTGGATTGCTTCAGTGTGTTTTTAATAAACGTCGCTGCCTTGTGACCTATGGTATAAAATTTCAAAACATTTAAAATTTACATACAATGACTAATTTAAAACCCCCAGACGTCTTGCACACAAGGCCTACATTCTTAACTCTTCTCTCTGCCTGATTCGTACTTTAGCCTGGTCTCATGTGCTGCTCAAAGCATTTAGGGATAATCTGATGTCCAAATACCAACGCAGTGGGGGAGGGGCTTTACAGACAGTGTTTCATAGGAAATTGGGAGCACAATAAGTGTGTTATAGGGGCCAATACAAACGGATTATGTACCAGTAAAATGCATCTTATACAAAGGATTATGTACTTTATGCAACTTTTATATGTCAATAAACATTGATTGACATATAACATTTCAGTGGGATAATAGATAATAATCAACAATATGTTTACGATGATTGGATTGTTCTTGTTAGATTCACTCAAAAACAGTGACCTGTGTTGTCTGATTCACAAACAAACGGATTCTTACGAGTCAGTTATTTTAATAAATCATTTAAAAAGATTGACAAGTTATTGGTTTGAATCAGTCAGAATAAAAAATTTTATTCCCTGAATCTAGTGATTCTTGATTGCTAAATTAACTTTTGATTCACTTTCTGACTGAACAATGACAATAATTCGATACACATTCAGTTTTGTTGTAATAAAGACAACTAGTGTGGTAGACTAGGGTTGGGGGGGGGCTTGCCCCACTTTTAAAAACAGAATTGTGTTGGAAACGCTGAACCTGCTTATATAACAAAAATGCAATACAACCAGTAAATCATGAATAAAAACAGCCAACTAGAAGAATACCTTGGCAGCTGCAGAGCCTTAATTATCGCCAAATATTTTAACAAAGAATGACGCACATTCTCCATGGTCTGGATACCTGATAAAACAGTGCCAGTATGATAGAAGATAAACTACAATGTAAATATCAAAGACAATCTCAGAATCGTACAGTTTCACTACATGATAGCAAACACCTGCAAATTTATTCCAGCAAAAGTGTGAGTTAAAGCAATTAGAACTGAAACAGCAGGAATCTTATTAACTTAAAATGTAATAAAAGAAAACCCAGGTCTTAGTGTCTGTATTGATCATTACAATAAGGCTGTCCTGGATTGTCTTGATTGGATAATGGCACTTGCTTTTGTCCTTGTTAATAAAGCTTCACAGAATAAACAAATAAATAAATTGATAAAACAAATATTAATTGATTGATTGAATGTTTTAAAATGCAAGTGGATGAAGTAGGAAATAGCTGCTGTGAATACAGACTCTGTATTGGTAATGTGGCATCTAAAATATTAATTTGTAGGAATTTTTAAATGATGCTTTTTAAACACAGCCGTTTAAAACACAAAAAGAACCGCTTTTAAAGTTAAGCAAATGTATGTACCGATAAATGTGATGTTGACAGATTCTATGAGTAAAAAGTACACCCAACAGTGCACTCTTCAAAGTAATTGGGTTATTTGCAAATTCTTGTTGAGCATCAAAGCCACTGATTGACACAAAATCTGCACAAATTTAGCTACAGTAAGTCCTAATTATCTGGTAACTGTCACTTGTTATTGGCTTGACGAGCATAGCACAGATAGCATTTAGAAAACTCAACAGTTACACTGTGATTTCCTAATATAGGTAACTACAGATTTTATTGAAAAATATTTGCTATATAATTCTTTATACATTTAAAAAAAATGATTTTTCTGTGGTTAAATTTTCTGTGCACATCATAAATTACTGTATATGCATGTAATTGTTTTAATCATATAATCCTCACAAATTTTTAGTTTTTTTCAAAACCTAAAATTCTGTTTCTTTTCTGGCTTTACAGATACACACAAAAATATATTATAGTAAAAAACAAACAAGAAAGTTGTCTACGAGCAAGGGTTATACCCTTTCCTCCACTCCCTAACAAAATCTCCTGCTAAGAACCTCTTTCTAGATTAGGGAATAGGTAGCTCTGTAAGAGCCAACAGATGGAGAGCCAAATTTAGTAAACCATTAGCTGGCTAAAAAGCAATACCCCTCCTCCCTCCTCTCCACTCCTAAATCCACATACATGAAAGCTTGAGGATTGCTATGCTGCTTGAAAACTTACATTAAGGATCCGCTGGAATCTATTTATTTTAATGCATTTTTTGTGTGGGGACCTGGTTGGCCCCCAGTTAAATAAATGTAGCATACAAAATTTGTTGTTCACTTTTTAGCAGGTTGTTTGGGCTAACTATAAGTCTCTAATTTGCAATGGCTGAACATAATCCTTCTTGCTGGTTTTAGGCTTCTATCTACAGGTGTAAGTATCAGTATCATGGTAGTAGATATACTGTAGTAGATAGAGAGATACCTCATTACCTTGCCATAGTTGAAATCCAACCTTTTGAAGCAGGTTTGTCCTCATCTAGAAGCGTCAATGGAAGTCAACTCTTAAAAGATTATTGTGTACACAAAATCAACACAACGGCCTGCAAACTGATCCACATCCCAAACACAGCTGCCTTTTTGGCATACTGTAAACAACATACATAGTGGTTTGACCTGACAAAGGAAGGTCGGGGTCATTTTATTAATTTCTAATCTTTGGTAACCATAATGATACGCAGTTATCAAATGACATTCCTATTCAGAATGTCATTGTGCTATATTTAGATTTTAATACCATAACAAAATAAGTGACTGGTCTTACTGAATAAGCTTTAAATTGAGTTTCAGGTGATAAACATGTCAAATTGATTTTTTATTTAGCATTTATACACTGTTTTATAATAAAAACAGAATTTTGTAGAATGATTTTAATTGTAATTAAAACTATGTTAAATGGAGGCAAGATTACTACATTCTTATTAATAGCTACATACATAATCAAATTATTATCTGTGGAGTTCTGTGGTTGCAAATTGTATGTTGGCCTTTTGCTAAGTAATCAACCATGTTCACATATAAGCCAGGCATTTTGAGATTGTTTAAGAGATTTCAAAGCTGGGCACAAATTGCACAGTAGAGTGTAATTAGCAAAACAGTTTCCTGAGAAACATTGCAATTGGACAACAACAGTAATAAAAATATAAAATAGTGATCAAATCCAACAGCCAAGCACCAAATACTGAACCATGTGGGATTCCAGTGTGAAGGATGTGGGAAAAAGAGGGAGTCTAACGACTGGTTTAGATTTAATTTGGTTAAGGTTAGCTCGTTAGCATTGGGCAGTTAGTTCCTACAGGTAGATGCCATAACTGTTACGATGCACAGAGAAAGAATCCAATTGCAGACAGCGATTAACACAAAACCATTATTTAATTAAACAAAACACCCACTAGGGGACAAACGGAGAGACAAAGGCAAACGGAAATTCAATAAAAAATATAAATAAACGATAATAAACCAAAAGCACAATTTAAACACAGAAAAATCAATTACACTACTAGTCTGTAAACAAAAGTGGACTTAACTTTAAACAAACAATAAATGGAAACAGACAAGGCATACACAAACTACATAAGCACTAACAATAAACATGGACGACACTGACGAGAGCAAACACAACAAGGAACGAGAACAGAATGAAGGAGCGTAACGGACCACTCGAGGAACGAAGCACAGAAAAACACAGAAGAAAACTCGAAACCAACACGGAAGAAAGAGCATAGGAAACACAGAGAACGAGCATGGGTAAAACAGACCAGCACAGGACAGCAGACCAAGGGCATTAAATACGACAGAAAGCAATTACAAAATAGGTGTGTGAAATCAAAACAAACGAGGAAACAAGGGAGCGGGGTCATGACGCAGGACCGGAGAGCACATGGCAGATGTAAACAAAGCCAAAGCCATGTGCCTCCACATAGAACAAACACCCAAAGAGCGGGTCTAGACTGCGACTCTCGAAAAAGAAACCAACCACAGACGGGAAGAGTTGGAATCTAGCCCCACGCTCTAACATAGAACACAGACTGTGTCAGGATCCTATCAACACAATCTCTTGACAAGAAGCCAGGACCCTGACAATAACAACATGATTCTAATGCAAAAAAACATCTTGCTCCATTGATAGCCGTTCGAAAATTGTTGTGTATTCCAATTAAATAACATTTCTTACAAGCAACATGTAAATTACAAATATTTCCCTAAAAATATTGGCTACATAGCTGATGGTATCACATTATGGCTCAGGTGTGCCCCAAAATTAAGCAAAGATGCATAGCAAAGAGGCAATGTTTTGTTTCCAGAGGGTCGTGCAACTGGCATTGAGGTCAATAGGAATGTTAGTGAACAGATTTTTCCAGGTATTATAGACCCCTGTGGTTATGCCTGAAACCAACCGCCGATGATTGCTGGTGTTTAATACAGCATATATGGTGGTAAATTAAAGGTTGTAGATTCATACTCCCCAAGTGTGGTCCATGAACTATTGTGCTATTGTTAATTATGGCTCTTAACCCCAGGTTGCCTAACAGGCACTGTCCCTGTAATAACAGTTTTATCAAAGTCACTTTGGAAAGAGCATTAGCTAAATTAATAAATTTGTTAATCACTTAGTGTCTAGTGCAGGATCTATTTGTTGATATAGTTGCAAAGTACCTCAGTCACATAAGTAGAAAGAGTAACGAAAGAACAATTTAAGCTGACAGACATCAACCAAATTTCTTTTGTGTAAAATGAGTTGGAATTCAGTAGGGAGGATTAAGGAGTTGATGGTTTTTGATTATGGAGGATATGTAATTATACTGTAATTATACACTTAAAGATTCACTTAAGAAAAAATGCTGTAAGTTTTGCTATTTTGGCAACTTCAAACATACACTCTCTCTAAAACCCCTTTTTTAGTGCTATCTGTCAAGTATCTTGTGTGTGCCATTCTAAAACACATTTAATCCTGTTAATATCTCTTAACTTTCCTCGCTCTGCTGTGTTGATCACTTTATATATGTGAGTATTGTGGGATCTTAGGATCTTTTTCTTGGTGTAGTCAAAGTGTAGTTCAGCAGGATATATATTCTGTTTGATTTATTAGTATGTATCAGATATTCTACTACTTACTAGTAATACAACTACTGTTGAACGTACTTCTAAATCTCACTTTCCTTTTGATATGCCATGCATGCTGTAAATACATTTAAATCTACAATTACTCTTTGAAAGTAAACATGGCAGCCAAGATGAGGTTTAACAGTATACATGCATAATACAGGCAGATTTACAATGTAAACATTAAAGATTGAATTTGCTAGTACATCACTTCCCAATAGACTGCGCTTTTGTGCATTTGACACACAGTCAACCACTGTGACTACAGTTTCCAAACCATTCATAAAGATACAGTCATTTTGCTGTCACTATAAGTACTTTTTAAATAAGACTGGAAACACGCTCTGTAACTGCAAAATTAAATGTGCCTTCAAAACATGTTAGTACAATACATCAAACTTTGATTAGGCAATTAAAAGACATGTTATTTCTGTTTTCTTAAGGGGCTGCAATCAGAACAAATTTTCACTTAAATTGAACGTAGCTACTTTTGATGTGGAATTTTAAGGATTATTGATTATACTTCTTACCGCAAAGTGAAACGATAGGTTAACGCAAAAGCAGATACAACAGAAAGTCATTACCAAGTCGTGGTTTAGGTTCAGAAATGGTATGCGCAATTAAAGTTCTGTTTGTAAGAAATTCCTTGAAGTTCATACGCTTTGATTGCCTGTCCACTTTCACACCTCCCCATTACCACAAAACTTGCTTTAGCTTGTGTTTAAAATGGACTTTAACCTATCCGCCTGTTCTGTTGACACAGGGACATTTGTAAGCACCATAATTTGCATCACCGTATGATGCTGCAGCATGCGAACAGTTTCGCCTGTTTCCTAAGCATAGGTCTGTTGCCATGGCAAAATATTGAAATATTGAAAGTGCTCTGCCTTCACCTGACATTCAAAGTGTGGTATGAAATATATTCTTTGTTCAGGCACTGAACATATTGCCAGCTTTGTCTTTTGAGTCGTAAATATTATTATTTTCATATTTCTACACCAAACTGTACGGTCCGTCTGAGGCATTGTCATGTCTGATTTTGTTTTTGTTTAATGGAAATTATTTTAAAGAAAAATGACGCGTTTTGCATAGGCTGAATAACTGTATGAATACCTGCCTGGACATACTAACATACTACCATAGCTTCTCATCGTAAGAGTCCTCAAGGTCAGCGATACACTGGCAAGGAGAGGCCGGTTTTCATGTCATTGATGGATGTCAATGGAACAGATGTAATTGAAATCCTATCTGCTAATCTTCCAAATGTTTTACACTAAGCAATCCTAAAGTGAACTAACTGTGGCGTTTACTATAATGAAATTAATGCTTTATGAAAGGCACAAACTTAAGATTCATTTTGTGGCATTCATGATTCATTATCTATCGTTCTGGTATCCACACATGGTGGCTGACTTTTGTATAACATCAATGATCTCAGGGACATTATATGATTGGCTTTTACTAGCCATATGTGATCAAAGTTAACCATTGTGCCTTCTCCAGTGATACAGATTCATCTTTGATAGGCTACTACATCCGCCATGTTTACATTGTCATGTGACATGCATGTTGTGCTTGAGGGTATTGAACATTATGAGAACATATATCAAATATTAATAATGGTAAGAATGTTTCATAAATGTTATTTTACGAATGCTTGGTCCTAACATTTATGCAGCCTTTGAAACATTAGTAAAAGTTATGGGAACATTTCCTGTTATCTGGGAATCTGTTGTGTTACAATTCATGAGACTCAAATAAGCTTAAATATTGCGCAGCTAAAGGTGCACATGTAGATGATCATTATGTAAATTTAAACATTTGAAGTTAATGTCTTGTAATTTATATTTGGCGGTTTACATTCCTAGTCCATGTAAATATTAAACTAAAAACAAATAGGAAGAGTAGAGACCTGTTTGGGTTTACATGTATAATCTATTAAGAAACACAAACTTAATATCTAAGATATTAAACTAATGTTTAAGTTTGACAGCATCAGGAAACTCCTCACGGTAGAGACAACTGTGAAAGGGCTGATTTTGAGAGCTCAAGAGCCAAATAAGGAATGAAACGGACGAATACGTTATACTAACACGTTTTAAAGACGTCTTCGTTTCGCGCAAAGGTCATTCATACAGGAGAAATGGTTGTGGAGACGTGTGAGAATATAAAGAGTTAATTCAAGGTTTAGCAACATGTACAGTCAGATAAGAACTTCACAGAGAGAGAAAACAGTAATGTCAAAGCGACAGCACTCTAAATAGAGCGAGAATGAGGAGAAAGAGAAGATAATGACTCCTCTTCGTCTAGAGTTTCGTGTCATTTTGCTCCCAGCAAGAAGTCATAAGATGCAAAGATGTTTTTTTCTCGTTTTCTCGTACTCCGACAGTCTTCTCTTTGGCGCCGCATGACTCACATACCAACGCTTTTTATCCGTTTTAACAACGATCACACGTTTGCGCCTCATAAAACGAGCCCAACAGAGCTTCTTGGTGAGCTAGAGCGCCCACTTGTGGCCGCACATCACACTTAAAACCATTAAATAGACTCATCTAATTACATTAATTACAATAACCAAGTATATAACACAAAAACTGAGTTTAGTACATTTAGTAAATTCAACTTTTAGGAACACAAGCATTTATATTTCAGAATATATATTTAAGAGTATATATATATATAAATATATATATCATATTTGTGAACGAAATCATTGTCTTATAGGACAAAAATATTTTGAAATAACAATAATTAATTCAGTAGTTTGAATTACACTCACACGAAGACAGTTACAAATTTCTTGGTCCTAGATAACCCTTTAATTATGCTGCCCTACATTTACAGCCAACCGTTGGAGGAGAATTTTACTCGAAGCTGTTCTAAATCTGCCTGTGACAACGGCTGCAGAGGGGCCCGGCACACGCCGCCATGATATCCAAACCACTCCATTGCTTGTTTCAGAGCTGGAACGCCATACTGCCGAGTTACCTATACAAAAAGGGGGAAGGGGACATTGTATTTTAATGAGTGTGGTCCAATCAATCACAGATTCTCAAAATTTAAATGAATTCAAAGGCATAACCCGCTGTAAAGATGTCTGTTTATTCTAAGCAAACTCGTTAAGATTAATTATGTTTTGAATTAACATTAATTATGTTTTTTCACCAGAGTGAAAGTGTTTCTCATGGCCTTTGAAGCAAAGCTCATGTTCGACAGATCCTTGGGGGAAGGGTGCCTTCCAATGTTTATCATGCCTATATAGCAGTAAATGTAGCTGTGGTATAAATGTGCTATGTTGCCATGGTGATGTGATGCTCACTGCTGTGTTGGGTTCGATGAGACGATACTGGAGCTCTCTGGCCTCATCCCAGCGTCCAGAAACACACAGCTGCGCCAGCTCACACACCTGCTGACCCAGGACATTCGCCAGGGCGCACACGCCTCCAACGGCCCCTACAACAAACACACCGGTCCTTAAATATCACCCCTGGAGAATATTAGACATTCAACCATTTCCACTGTATGAATGGCCACCTTTGCGCAATCAATTCCGTCTATAATGACCATGTGAACAATTGTTTTTTACATTCAAAGCCACCGTCTGACAAACCACAGACTGCTTGAGTTTGATTGACAGGCTGACTCCACCCATGCGCATAAAAATGGCCAAGGAACTCACCGCCCCCATTCTATCTCTGTTTGCAGCTGACGGACATTTGATCTTGCTGATTAATTGACAGGTTGTTAGAAGCTCTCCCACCGGCTGACATTTGATCAACAGTAGTGCTGTTTCCAAACAAGTTATCAAACCTTGTCATGTGAAAAAATGCGCTGCAGCGTTACGTCTTATAATTTATAAGCCTGCTAACTAGATGACAAATATTTATTACAGTAATGTAAAGCAAATAAATAAATGATGTACATTTGCATACACACACACACATAAACACATATATAAGGATAGTCAGAGCTTATTCTCACCTACGGCGTATGCAGCCATGAGGAACCCAGCTGATCCTGCAAGCACTTTGAAATCCTGCGGTCTGGTTTTGTGCACAATCAGAGCTATTCTTGTGATCTAATCAATTATCAAAGATCAAAGTGAATTAAGGTGATAAAAGAAAATTGGAGAACATAGAAATAACCTTATTATCCATTATTTCACTACATTGTCTACTGTTGCTGTAATTACAGGGGAATAGAAAGAGATGTATGCCTCAGCTTGTATGCAGTTTAACACTGTAACCTGAGTAAATGTTCACATATTATTTTGAATGGCAAACTTTAAGGCTGTTAAGTATTAAAGAGGGAAGAACTGGGGCATTCGAGAATTGCACGAGAATTGCATCAAAACTTCATTCCCCAGATTTTTTCAGTTTCTGCACTGCTGGCATCACCAGATAGATTTCTACAAATAACAATGTTCAGGTTTGATAAACACTAAGCAAGTGCAACAAAGCCACATCGTTTACAGTTTTCAGGAGAATGAAATGAATGGTTTGCATACAGTCGCCTCTGCAGTCAACTGGGAGAAAATAAACTAATAGACAATTAAATTGTCATGGCAAGGTCAGTAAATAATATAAAAAACATTCTCGATATTTTATTACGTTTTTTCATTTGATTTATGTGTATAAATCAAATGGTTAAATATAATAATATACTTTCCAAGCTCTTACATCTCCCCCACTGTCTTTGAGGCCGACGATATTTGGATGCTGGGAAAGTTTAATGACTGCGTCCACAGGTAGATCTAGACCGGTGTTGGCTGGCACACTGTACAATACTACTGGAACTGAACTGGAATCTGCCACCTTAAAATAGAGACAGGCAACAGTATTTACTAAAACTGACAGTGTTTGCATCGTATCAAACTGGACAGAGTCACTTTTGATTATCTGTTATATCTTATTATACAGACTACGGTCCATACGAGTAGTATTTTTTGAGTACCTGAGTGTAGTGGTTTATAAGCGCACGGCTGTCCATCCGACCACGGTAAAAACATGGTGTTACCACTAACACACAGTCAGCACCTGCATCTGCCATTCTTTGGCTCATTTGAATCGTGGCTCTGGTGGCTACAGAAATAGACAAGGAAAAAGTGAATAACAGGAAATTATACTGTACATGGTTTGACAATGATAGTTACATCAGATATGGCAGATTGGCAGTGTCCATCTAAATTAAATAAGACCCCGCAAGACCAAGACTAGCCCCCCTGATGCCCAGATCCAGACCAAGACCTGTAGGTCCATCAAGAAGGCTTTCATATTGAACGAAACAGTAATACTGCAGCATTTATTTCAGATGTATGTAGAAACAGTGCCCACTAGCGGTTGACGTAAGTAGCACCTTTAGTTTCATCTTTGTATGACCACAGAGACACTCAGCCGTGTAAACAAACCTTCTCACAAGTACTTTACATTTGAATAACAATTTGAATTCTGTTGTTCCTTACACAGAGCTATTGAGCAACCTACATTCACAGCCAGATCCAGCCATCACTAACATGTCTTTTGGAAGGGCCTGTCTCACTTTCCTCACCACCTCAACCCTCTCCTCTGGTGTCAGGTATGGATATTCTCCATTGGAGCCCTGAACTACAAGACCTGTACATCAAAGCAAGAAATAGACAAATTTGACAATTTATGTCACGGTTTTTCGCTCCAGCTTCCTGTGTTAATATATCAATACGTCAATACAGTAAAAACCGCGCGCATCATGCAATTTTATAGGGTCTTTTATTTATTTTACATTAAAATAATACAGATGTCGTTTTCCTAAAAGCACACTAGGTGGCACACCCTAAACAGTGTAAAGATGGACTTCAACCTGCAACATGAAGTTTATCGCCTCAGTAACATCTGTTAACTAGTGTCAACATGGGTCACGTTTAAAATTCCCACTGCGGTGAATATGCCACGTTTTAATGCTGATAAAGTTCATTCATCTTTACATTTCATTGTAATTTCATTACTGCATACTCTAATGTTGTGCTTATAATTTGATTACAATAACGATGGCCATTAATTAGATGTGATCCAACAAACCCACCTCTGAAAGGTATGTGTCCATATTTCTTAAGATTGTCATTGAGTCTCTGATAGTCCACGTCTTCACTGCGAGTGAATGGAGTGGCAA
The DNA here is from genome assembly GCA_036877575.1 of Botia almorhae. Taxonomy (NCBI): domain Eukaryota; kingdom Metazoa; phylum Chordata; class Actinopteri; order Cypriniformes; family Botiidae; genus Botia; species Botia almorhae. The sequence continues at coordinate 4,464 of JAZGTJ010000691.1, read as the reverse complement.
TAGGAGGGTAAATTCCACTGATGTCCAGTCTCTGCCCAGCTGCCTGACTCACACCTCTCCATGTTAAAACAGCTGATCTTCTGCATAAAAGACTCGCGTTTCTGACTGCAAACATGCTGCTGATTGGGAATTTTCTGTAAAGACAATATAAGTCTACATGGTAAAAGGAACCTAATGCACTCTGGTATGTGCTGTACCCCGCAGTTAATAATCAATATTCAACAAACCTAATCAAGGCTAAATATTGACAAATATTTGGGGTGGGAAAGCATATCGCTAGATAAATTTGTAAAAAAACTCGGGAAGATTTAGACATATGTACGAATTACACATATAAAAAAACGTTTGTGTTTAATAAACCTATTAGACAAGTATGTTTCTATCGCCTAGAAAGCTGGATAATAAAAAAATAACAGATTTTAACGATATAATGCATATACTATATAGTAAAGACAACTTTGTTTTGCATGCTGTACCTTGTTGCAGCAGAAGCACCAATAGCCTTGCACAATGTCTACGCAGAATGTGTTAAAGTATAAATTTAAAAAATGTCACAACTCAGTATACATCGCAGCACGAAGGCAGCGTATTACTTCAGGAGAAAAAGACAAACGTTTGCGCTTCTCTTACGACCACTTGCAGTCTTGACGCTAGCTCCACGTACAGTCAGCTCACTTTTACGCGCATGCGCATTACTTCTTTAAGATTCTACAAATCCCAGAGTGGAGTTAATTATTAAACGTCTTCTTTGGTAGTTAAACCATTTTGTTATAATTTTGTTTTATATTTTCTGTATTATTTACATCTGGTGTATTGTTGCTTCTCCGTTTTAGAAGACCTTTATGTAGCGTTTATGAACTGAAACATTAAGTTAGGTTGAAAAGTTTGCTCATAAGTATGTATTAGATTATGATCTCATTAACGTTAAAAAATTGCGTCTGCCATTCGACAAGCTACCTAACGTCTTATTACGTCATTAATATTCATGAGGTATTTCACTTAGTAACTGAACACGGAAGTTCATTATAGGTTCCCAGACTGTTCTTGACACAGTTGCATCAAGTTGCATTTAACTCCAATTAACCAATTTTACTTTTTATCCAATTCTCATTTTACTTAGCAGTAAAGTACCTGAGCTGCTAATAGATGTTATTCCCTCCATACTGATTATTATTATGACCCAGTACAAACAAAACTCTGACGTAATCTAACAGAATAAATTCCTCATAATACATAATGTAATGAATATAGAAGTGGGTGTGGCTACTACAGTGTATACTTATGTACATACATGTTGTACGTTAATCTGAATCTAATTATATTACTCCTGGAGAACATAAATCGTTTTTCTTCACGTTTGTTTTATTTTCTTAGTTTCTTAGTCTTTCATTAACACATACATCAACAACTCATACAGTCATACATACAATGAAAAATATGATCTAACATCCATCACACTTACTTACAAAAACAACAAATAAAATAAATAAATTACCAAAATACTTTTCACAAAATAATAACAACTGACTAACATTACTTAACAGGTGTATTTCTTTAAATACTTTGCATATCACAAAAACGTCCCTATAACATTTTTTTGAACATATTTATGATATTCCACAACATTTCCAAATATTGTATTCAGACATGTTTAATTAACTCATTTGTAACAGGAATTTTTTTCAATTTTAAAATTATTACAACAATATCAAGGTGCATATAACTATCCCCTTGGAGTTTCACTTAATTACATTAGAAGGCAGGTAGGCAGGCTGTTTTTTGTGGATATCAATAATTACAATAGTGATTTAAAGGAAAATGTCTGATAAAATATATAGTCCAACAGGAAATGCCAAATGACACCTGTAAAACATGGGAATGAGAAAAGCTCATGCTTAATTATTTTAAACGTCATCGCATCCTTATAAATAAATACAGTTTTCTTAAATAAAGAGAAAAGAGCATGAATTTACCTCCATCTATTCCCAGAAGTAGCGCAGATACCAAATGGTCTCATTCTTGAGCTGAGGTCCAAACAGAGGGTTCGTTTGAGCCAGTATCGCCGTTAACCAGCTATCACATTGGCACAAACACAACGTTAAACATTAAAATAAATTGAAAAGTACAGTGTCACACATTTAGTTTATCGCAGTATTAAGAGACAGGGCAAAGCAAACATATACTGAACCGATATCCACAGTAAACACAAAGAATAATAAGCTTATATCATAGAAATAGTACATGGTAGAAATAATCATCGTATATTCTGTAAAACAGATATTTTTCTTTTTAAGAAATGCATGAACTTTTCTACAACATCCTTTCAAAGGGTTTTATACTCACAATAAATAACAACACACCGCAGTCAGCACCAAACTGGTTATGATGACACTGTAATTACAAAACATTCCGATCACAGATCCACGCAGATGTAATGACATACACGCTTAAACATTATAAAAGAATGAATGAGTATAAATAAGCATCAACACGAATCAAACAGGCTTGACCGTCCAGCATCGTTTCTCACCCTCTGTTCGGTCCTTTCGGTACCAAAAACGGTGCAACAATTCCCACCAAACCCCACAGCGTGGTGAAGCAGATCATGGGTAACGCCAGCGAGTGGTAAACCATTGCGACACCGAGGCGTTAATGAAAATAATGTATTTATAAAGTAAACCGTTTTTTAATCCAATCCTACAGCAGGGCTCCACAATAATCCTTCGTACACGCCTTCCGCTTCCTGGTTGGAATGACGTCATTCGGTGGACGCCCGCTATTGGTTGAAGTAAGCTGTCGTTCAACCTGAAACGGTCCTTGATTCTATGACGTAATGATACCTTATGCGTCACTTACAATTGCAAGCCCTCAATTTAATCACTATCGACAAATAGTAATATACTAGTTATGCTACTCAATCTTATAAGAGCAATGCAACTATCATTAAAAAGCGCTAATTATTGAGATTAAATAATTTTGGGACGGTTATGTTCATTCTTACTGCCGCAAGCAGTTGAAATGTCCATTCTTGATGTCAAAAGTGGTGATGCTTAAAAAAAGGGCCGGTTCTGAGCATCTTAACAACCATTTTGTGGCTTTTTAATGTTAAAATTTTAAGTTAATGTTCAAGTTGAAATGTAACAAATAGTAACATAGAGTTTTTGCAATGAAAACACTACAGACCAAGTTTGAACCAGATTTTTGAACCAAAACAATAAACCATTCTGGGTACTAACAGTTGGCCAATTGGCCACAGTGAACGTGAAGGACTATAATAGGAGAGGAGCCTGCTTAAGTATTGAGGAGCTAAATCAATCAGGGCCTTGTAGGTAATCAGCAAGATTTCAAAATTAATGCGATGCTTGATAGGCAGCCAGTGTAGTGTTGACAAAACTGGGCTTATATGGTAATACTTGTTCGTTCTTGTGAGAACTCTGGCTGCTGCATTCTGAACCATCTGGAGTTATTAAATTAATTTTGCAGGGCAGCAACCAAGTAGGGCATTGCAATAATCCAGTCTTGATGTCATGAATGCATGAATTAATTTTTCGGTATCTGGCTACAAAAGCATGTGTCGTAGTTTTGATATATTTTTAATCTGAAAAAGTGCAAACATTTGTTTGTATAAAGTTTATAAATATTTACCAATATGCAAATATTGGAAATGTGGCTTTCAAAGGACAAATTATCACAAATGACACCCACATTCTTGGCTAATGAAGCAGGCTTTATAGAGCATCCATCCAGAGTAAGGCAGTGTTCTATGTTGTTCCGTGTGGACGGTTTTTGTCCAATAAGTAAGACTTCTGTTTTATCTGAATTTAATAGCATAAAGTTGCTAGTCATCTGTTAGTTTGGTGAACTTATGAGTCTTGTTGGGCCTAGACGAAATGTATAGCTGAGTATCATCAGCATAACAATGAAAACTCACTCCATGTCTCTTAAAAATTGCTCCCAGAGGTAGCATGTACAGGGTGAAAAGGAGGGTGCCAAGCACTGAGCCCTGTGGTACTCCATATTGGACTTGTCCATGATTGGCTGCATTTGTCACTCTGATGAGAGCAGTCTCTGTACTATGATATGGCCTGAATCCTGACTGGAAATTCTCACAGATACCATTTCTTTCCAGGAATGAGCATATCTGTGAAGACACCACCTTTTCCAGTATTTTTTAAATAAAAGGTACATTTGAGATGGGTCTGTAGTTTACTAGTTCCCTGGGATCAATTTGTGTTTTTTTTTATAAAGGGGCCTGATAACAGCCAGTTTGTAAGGTTTGGGGACATATCCCAACATCAATCAATGATGTATATTGTGTCAAGAAATTCCTGCGGGGGGCAGTGTAGTGTGTGGCTGAACTAGAACCTGCAAAGTTAACAAGATTAAATTAACAAGATCCAAGAAACAGGAACCAACACTAGGACTCAAACATTAGGTCAGTCAGGATCCAAACATCATGTTCTA